>QJSC01016840.1:210639-286317 GCA_003697955.1 Calidris pygmaea | reverse complement strand
AGGAGCAGAGGGAATGGTCTGAAGTTGGGGCAGGGGAGGTTTAGATGAGATCTTGGGAAGAATGACTTTCCTGAGAGGGTGGTCAGGCACTGGAAGGGCCTGCCCAGGGAGGTGGTGGAGTCACCATCCCTGGAGGGATTGAAGAAGTGTGTAGACGTAGCACTTCAGGGCATGTTGTAGTGCCTGAGATTGTTGGGTTGGGTCTGTCTGTGGGTGGGTGTCGTGTGTTTTGTTTGTGGGGGTTTTTTTGTTTGGTTTTTTTTTTTTTTGTGTGTGTGTGGTTGGACTCGATGATCTCAAAGGTCCCTTCCAACCACGAAGATTCTGTGATTCTGAGGGGCATCCAGGTTACCCTTGGTGGGTGGCTGCCCTCTCTCCCTGCTCCTTTCAGCCCCAGAGGAGAGTGTGGCTGTTTGTCCAGCTGTTCTCCGAAGGCACAGCAGCCCCCACACCTCAGTGCTGCCTGGCCCAGGTGCTATGGCACTATGGGGGTCAGCCTCCCTGCCCCATATCCAAACCTTGCCAGCTGCCTTACAGTAAATATGGTGACTTACTCTAACAATGATTGCGGCCGGAACCTTTTTCTGTGAAACTTGTGGTTGTTTAGATGTTTCTTGATACCAGCTTGCTCTACATGCCTCTTTGGAGGAATCAACTTGCATCTGGTGGGACGACAATATGTCACTCCAGATCTGCAAAAGACAGTGTAAGGTCAGCGAAGAGAAGCCTTCACTTTCCAGTAGTCGTTTCTATGTATAAATTGGCACTTGATGCTTATCAAAGAACAAGAAATATTGGATATGCTCTAAACGTCCATTGTATTTTTGAGCCAACTACCTGATGGAAGTCATCACTTATATGTAAATGAACTGTCAATGGCTTGCCTCTGTTGGCAGTCGCTGGACTGTGAAGGGTATGTCTTAATAAGAACCAAAGCTCTTCACAGACTTTGATTTACTGGAAATAAAATAGAAAAGTCCTCTGAGACTACAAAGGACACTTGTTTCAGATAAAATGTCTAGACAGTAGCAATATATTTGGGGCTTTTATTATAGCAAAACTGCAAATTAGAATAGAGTGCTGAGAAAGTTCCTATGACCCAGCTGAGTTCAAAAACACTGTTTCAGACTGATCCTTGAAACACACTCAAATTAAGTTCATGAGCATTCAAAAAGTGAAAGAAAAGATGAGCAAGGTCAACGTTCAGGTTTGCTAGAACTCTAGAGCTGCCCAGACTTTCATTCTCTCTGACAACGAGGGATTTGCAATTCAGCTGTGATTTAAATCAGTTAAAGAAAACACAAATCACACGTTGTGTTTCACTGCATTAGATAACGGTCTGCTTTACATACTTTCCTGTATGATGGCTTTTTTTCTTTGATTATTGAAAATAAAACACAAAAGAGAGATTTAGTCTGTGAAATGTTACATTGTGGGGAAGAAACAATCAAAATGAAACTGAAGCATCCTTTGGGTAAGACATGTCTGTCTCTTCTTTTGAGGAAGGAAAATTATACAGCATTTCTGATAAAGATGTGGAAATTGCAGAACATTCAGTTTACCTGAAAATTCTTGTCATTCCTAAAATTATTATTTTATTATTATCGTCCTTAGTATTTAATTACCATCCAGAATGTTTGGAAGCTTTACTGAATTAAAAAAAAAAATATAATATTGGGGTGAACCTATGCCTTTTATCACAGTCTGTGTAACCTGGGCTCCGTATTTTTGCCCAAGAGAATTTATATGCCAAGTATAAATACTGTATGTGAGAGCTTGGGTACTTAAATTAGAACCTGGATCGTCTGTGTGGCTAATGGAGAATCCAGAAGCACCAGAGTGCTCTGAATCATCTTCCGTGCGGTTTATCCCAGCTTTTCAGGAATCATCCTGCACTCCTTGTGATCACCTCCTTTTCCATCTGTACAGAGATCAAATGGAGACACTTGGTGGTGCACCCTACCAGCATTTCTTACCAGTTGCCATCTTTGGTATTGGAAACTCTGGCTTTGGAAGAAACAGGTTAGTCACTAATTTTCAGAGAATTAATGCATTCATAGTCACATTTCCACATATCTGAAACAACAGCTCTGGGAGGTGTGAACTTCCTGGGAATCTATGTGTCATTGCATCAGATAATTTAAAAAAAAAATAATCAATTTTGTTAGCTGTCAGTTTTTTCACAGCGCAGGTTTATGATGCTCGGTGGAGTGTAACTCATTTGTGACGTGGGTCTCAAAGCAGAGATTTGTACGGCGCTCTCAGCCTTTGAGTGCTAGTTGTGAAGTTGGAAGGTCAAGGTGGGATTCAGACAGAAGGCTGATTAACTCTTGCTGACCTGAATGAGACAATCCATTTGCCATTGCTGTCCAAATATAAAACCAGAAATAGTTTAAGAGGATCAGGCTGAGTCGGCAAGCAATCTGAAATCTTCTCTCTGAGAGGCAGGAAAGACCCCTTCCGATTCAATAGGCTACTACCCCTGAAATCAGAACAACAGCAATTCCACGTCCTTTTGAGTGCACAGAAATCTAGATTCAGCTCAATGCTTGTGTGCCTAGGTAGTCTATTAAATGATCGTGGTCTATGTTTTTAGTTCCACTGTAAAATTAATATAAGCCCTAAGGTTAAATGGTACACATTGTCAGCATGATGACTGCATTAGCTGTAACTGTTCCAAAAATAAAATTTATTTGATAATAACTGAATTTCTACATAGTCCAACAGATGAGTCATCAGATAATGTCCACAGAGATCAATTTTATTTATACTTTCAGAAGATTAATATTCACTGTTTTCTAAATCTAAGGGTATGCATAACAACAGACTGAATTAAATCTAAGAAACATAAACGGATAATCAGAATGTCTTTTGGGGCTTCCTACTGATTCAATATTTGATACTCTGATCATAACCACAGTGTACCATGTTATCTTTTATCCTGTCATATGGCTGGTAAATACCATTACAAATACAAAATTAACGGACTCAATCCCATATAAGTATAATTTGATGCAAATCATAGTAGATTGTTTACACATTCCTCAAGAAGGCTTTGTACCCCATCTATCCTGGCATGCAGTCCTTCAAATATTTGACAAGTCACTGTTGTCAGAGAGTACAAAGCATGAAAAAAACTGATGCGATATTAGAAAATCAAGGCTAAAAAGCACAAAGAAATCAAATTGAGAACATTATCTTTAAATGAGCAAAGGGCAATATTCCTACCTAGGTTTTCCTTGTTTTGAAGTATGTGATTCAAAAATTACCCTTCGTCACAGAAATCATGGAAAGGGCTGTTTTCCCCAATTCCCTGACATTATACCTATGAGAAGTACAGTGTCGTAGTAGTTTCACTGCCTGAAGTATTATCTGGAACATCTATTTTGCCTTCAAGTAAGTGCTATATTTAGAACCTATTTTTATTCTGCCTAAAGTATACAGTATGCTAGACCTTAATATACCCTCTAACATGGGCACAAAAGATGCAGTCTAAAAATAGTCATTACTCTAGAAGCAATAATTTGTTTGAAAGACATCACCTGAATTCCCAAACAGTAGTGAATGATTAGGACTCACTTGTCTCCTCTGCTGGAGAGAAGCCTCCTCAGCAGATCCTTTTTTGCAGTTGGGAAATTTGGAATTTGTACAAAAATAGTAACAGAAAAAGTTAGAAAAATTTCAGTATGCCATTAAGTCCTGCAGGAGGACAAAGTACTGTTTGTGAATTCCTCTCAGCAATAGTTACTTTTCAGTGCTTTGTTGCCTCCATTGGGAATAAGGTAATTATCAGTAGGAGTAGAAGCGAGGAAGAAAAATAAAATTGTTTATTATTGGACCAATTGAGCCCAGCGAGATGAAGGCCAAATTGTTTTTTGCTTGTCTGAGTTTGATTTTTAGTCAGTCTGGATGTGTTTTTTGTTTAGCAGAGAACTTCAGTGAGGAGTATGTTATTTTATGACTGAGGCCAATAGAAAGTCATTGGCATAATAAAACTGCAGATTTTACAATTTCAACGCAGCTGCTCGGTGACTTTTAAGCAACTGTGAAATCACATTGTTTAAACTGTGTTTATAAGGACTGATGCCTGGATCCATTTTTTTCTTCCTTTTTTTCTGGAGAAGTCAACAGAAATCCCTCAGATCAACAACTGATACTGCAGCCTAACCATTTTGGTGAGTATTCGCAAACCTCCATTTAGAAATAACCCCCTGGTCACCCTGGGTTATACTCGTGGATGAAAATGAACGTGACGTTACCAGTATCATCAATGAATTTACTAATACTAATTCACCAATTAAAATCCATTCGTTTAATGACAAACACACTTGTTTAGATGACAAACCAATTGTGTGCAATGCCCTGAGCAAACTGGCGTTTCGGTTGTTTTTACAACTCTTTTACGACTTCTTGAACTGCAGCAGTTGGTAGTATTTGACATATTGTTATACTGTGTTATCACATGTATATGTGCCCCATTTATAAGAAGTATTGCTTGCTTCTCATGGACCACATTCTTTGCAGTGAGAGGTGAATCTGGACCTCGTCTGCAGTTGGGACCTATGACTTCCTACCCCGAGCCTGTGATCCCATAAACATCCACAAATGTGAGTATTTACTCAAGTGATAATTAAGTGGGGTTTTCTTCCGAAGTCGCAACACTTAAGTAAACTTACTTATTTAGCAGATTAGGGCTTAAAGCTAAATTTTAGGTCTCCAACCCAAAACGTTACGTGTCAAAGCTGAATCCCCCCCTTATTGACAGCAGAGCATCCCTGTCGGGCAGCTCAATGGATGAAGTGAGTCCGGAGGGTTCAACCTGCCATCATGCCTCTGCAGATGTGTCAGGATCTGCGGGCGCAGCTGGGGAAAGATAGGTGTTTGCAATAAAAAGAGGCTAAAGAGGCTGGTGATGTGGGGAGGAGAGATGTGAAGCCAGCAGGTTTTTTTGTGCTTGCCCAGGGGAATGGTGACAAGGAATAGCTTGTCTACAGTAGGGGTCACTGTTAAGTTGCAGGGTACAGCTAATGCTTGTGGTGCTTGACCCTTAAGATTGGGAAGACCAATAGGTCAGGAGCCCTGTAGAAAAATGGAAATCTAGTTCAGAGGCTTCTGTGTATTTTGTTTGGCTTCTGAGCTTTGCCGAGAGCCTCAAAGAAGGAGGCCAGCAGCTGCTGCGCTGAAAGAGAAATGACATGTAGAGGAGGCTCTGAAGAGACAGGAAAAATGTGACAGAGCATTTGAATTGTAGAGAGCAAGTTTGTGATAGAGTTGAAAAAGGGCATAGACTTCAGAGGAACCTAGAAAAAAGACCGCATCCAGCTTCAGCGGTATTTTCTGCAGTAAAAGTATTGAGGATATCATCAGGATGGGGAACAGAAATCATATGATCAACACAGTGGATGAAACTGGAAACTGAGAGCTCAAATGGAAGGGATTGTATAACTTTTTAACTGTTTCTTATGGCTTAGAAATTAATACCAAGGAATAAAATTATTCTTTTATCTTCACTAGATTAGCGCATTTTATTGTACATGATTCCAAGGGTCAAACTTTATTTACGCTTTACTGAAGGGTGACTTCTAGGTGTCAGAGGATTTATTCGAAGTCTTACAGTTGTAGAGAAAAATGGAAGTTTATCCCAACAGGAATTCGGGGTTTTGGTGTTACAGCCCATGTGGGGCATGAGACAAAATTGCAGTCGCGTGTTCTCAGGCAGGTAAGTAGCCACACGGAAATAACTGCGTCTCGGGACCAGCTCTCAACATTACAACATTAAAGGCACAGCCAAAAGGTTTTTTTACACACTCGTCAGCCCCACGTGTAGGCATCGTACACGGTAGCCTAATGCCTTGGCAGACAGAAAGGATGTGTGCTCCCAAGGCATTATTCCTTTGCAGCACAGAGTATTTCCACAGCGTGCGTGGGGAAATCAAAGAAGTCAAGCACGTTTTAGATTTGAGTCACGCGTGCACAGACATTCCGCTGGATGCAGGAAAGCTTTTGGAGCTGTGGAGCCATCCTTGGCTTTTTTTAATACCGACTCTCTCTCTGGTGTTAATATGGTCATCAGTCGTGGTTAGTTATTCCTCTACTTAGATTTGAATGATGCCTCCTGCACGCTGAGGAGGGAAGATGGAAATTGTTACCATTTCCTCTGCATGCAGTGCTCCTGCATAACTGAAGGGAGCCATCATTTAGCCTGCAGCGCATAAAAGGAGTGGGTTAATGCATGAAATGTACTGGGTAGATAAAACCTCGACTCAAGTCTGATATCTTTTTTAATACGCGTACAAAAATAATAACTCAGGGCTTCAGTTTCTGTTTTGTTTTTCCGCTGCACAAAGAAAACAAAAGTGCATCTGTTGCTAGTCTTTATCACCCATTTCTTTGCCATCTCAAATTAAGATGAATTGCTTGTGCTTGTCCCTTGAACAATAACGCTGCTCAAATGCATAAACTGGAATCTCCTTCTGACAAGTTTTAATTGCGGGATGAGTCAAGCTGGCATTTACCTAGGAAGTTCACACGTGCAAAGACTCTAGTGTCAAACTGCCTAAGCTGCATTATAACGACAGGATTTCACAAGCTGAATTTCACAAATGTAGTGAAGAAAAGGTGTGGCATTTGCAGCGAGCCTGGAAAATCCAGCGCCGTTAAAAAACTTCCCAGCAGTGCACGTAACAAAAGCATATTGGGTTTCCTTGCAAGGAAGGGAGGAGAAGGCTGTATCCAACTGGCACATCACGAACAGTCCCCTGGGTCCCCGTGTAATGGTAGGAGGGCAGAGAGGAGGTGGATGAAAATGAAGAATTCAGTAAATTCACAAGCTGGAAAGAGCAGAGAGCCCTGCTGCTTCCTTAAAAGAGAGTCTGTTTGAAGTGGGTGTTTTCCCAGAGGTTTCGGCAGAATTTGGGAACCAGATTATATATGTGTGGTTCTAAAACGAGGAGCATGGTTAATGTTTAGCATGTTTTTAATATGTGGGAGTGTATTCTTTCACAGCTGTAAGCTGAACAAAGGAATGAATGAATGTGGTACTGAATGTCTACTCCCAAGGACAGAATTCATCTCTGTTTGTTAATACGTACTTCTGCACGGCACAAAAACACAAAACCCAAATTATTAAAGAAATCTTTCGTCTCCACTCCTGTCTTTGAAGGCTGCCACCTTGCTACAACATAGACATCGAACAGCAAAACATCTGCTCAGCCCCAGAGCTGGGGTCAAGAAAAAGGTAGAGAAGGAAGGGCCTATAGGATTCCTGAAACTTGAGATGAGGGGGCAGAGTAGCATATTCTGGTCCTTTCTGGTCTTGATGGAAGACCTATGTCTCTCTGACCTTCTTGCAGCCTCAAAGGTACTGTATGCGCAGTGCGATGCTTGATCTGTTAATTATTCGAAAGCCTAAAAGTTTTGATATAGTTGCATAAATGACTGTAATTATTGGCAGGGAGAGTTTCTCTAAAATTATAGCGGCAATGTAGAGTTCACCCACTCACTGCTTACCTCGGACACAAGCAACTGAGTTTATACCTTCTGCTCATGTCTAACCCACTGGCTGAAAACGGACCTCAAATTAAACACATTTAAGTTGTATTGGGTTCTAGCAAAGGTGGCAAAATTTACTCTGGACTTGACTTGATGCCACGGTGCCATGAAATATAATAGACTTTGGCAATGCCATGGTATTGTGTAGCTGATGCACAGCACAGCACACACAATAAGGCAAATATCGAGTTCCCTGTGCTCTACAAAATGACATTCGAGAGACCCAGGGAGACATCAGCGTGGTGAGCTAGGCTGGGGCTGCACAGCAGGGACTTGTTTCTATGTGGGTAAGGAGCACCTCCAAACCTGTCCGCTAAACCGAGAAGGGGTTTGTATTTCTCTCCTTCCTGATCAGCAGAAAGAAACCAGTGAGTAGGAAGTTCTGAGACTGCAAGGTTGTATAAAGCAAGAGCCTTAACTTTCCAGTGGAACTGAGGATCTGGTAACATTTATGTACTTAGCTGTGAGTTTGCAGAGCACGACATGCATGTTGCTTTCCACAAAACAAAGGGAAGGTTGTGCTTCCTTAATGGGAATTGGGCTGCTTTTTTGGTTTTTTTTTTTTTTTTATTCCTGGCTTCTCCACTTGCTTTCTTCTTTTTCAAAACCTTGGTGCAAGAATTGTGAGAGCAGGAGAACAGCACTGATATAATCATAAAATATACATTTCAGAAAACAGTAAGAGCAAATATATTTTAAAAAGCAGGGAAGTAGTTGATAGCCTACATGTTTATAATTGTTCAGAGAGGAATTACTTTTTTGTTCATTCTAAATTGTTCTAGTCACCAAACAAAAATCTTCCTGGATTTTCAGGAACTAATCGATCCGTCAGCAACCAATGGATAAAAATACCTGAAATTGCCAATAGGAAATAAAGATAATAGCAAGAACCCTCTGTTGAAGATAAATGTTTGTCAAAGGTAAAATTGGTATGACAGAAAGAAGAGCCCGAAATCTCTCTCTCCGTGGATTTCTGAGCTCTGATTTTTTGTGTAACGTCTTAACAGTCCTTTAATGAAGTTTTGATGGGTTCATTTTTTTAAAAAAAAAAAAAAAATCCCCACGGTTTGGCTGGATTTTAATCCATGAACTAAAACCGATCGGATTTTGCAGCAAAAGTATCCGAAAGTGGATACAGAGCGGTTCTTTCATTGATGCCACATTAGCTTTTGGAGCTAATCCAGGCTCACTGGAGGTTTACATGCAAACCTGACTCACTATGGGTCTTCCATTCATATCTGATCTGCTTCCAGATCTGATGTCAATGGAAGCGCTGTATGCTCTACGCTGCCGCTATCCAGCTTGGCCTCCCTCCAGAAATTTAATGTTTTTTTTTTTTTTTTTTCCTTCGGTTGCATCAGTGCCTCTGAGCGAAAAGAGAATGACATCCATATGTTTCGAGATTAAAGCCGAGTCAACATTTCGAGTGAAAAAAAAATGTACGCGTTGGTAGACCTACGGTTGATACGGTGGAAGGGCGAATTTCTTGAAATAAGGGGTTTGGTCTCAAAGTTGCTGAGGCCATTGTGTACGTCACGATTTCTTGAAAGAGATCAGCAGAAAGATACACGTAGGCTTCTGTGGTTTTCTTTTGGCAGCTCCATTTTGAACCGTATAGGTAGAAAATTTGGCAATAAATGTGTCAATAAACTCGCATTTAAAGGGAGTGAAAGAGCAGTTAGCTCAGGAAGCTGATGAAGAGAGCTGGGAGCCTGCTGTTGCCTGTGAACGGGGCACAAGGGTGTTTTCTGAGGAGAAATTTGTATTATTCCGGTTGCGTAATACAAGAAATGCAAACAGAGCCCAAGCCATACGAGTCGCTCGCACGCACGGGGAGACCAGACTGGCATTTTAAAGTCATTTATTGAAGAATTCTTCGAACTCTTCCACAAACTTTAATATTAAACACTCCAGCGGGTGTTATTTTAGCTATAGGTGCTCCCGCGAGGCAGGGCTGCAGCTGGCTGCGCTTGGGCACCTCTGCCACGGAGCATCATATAAACTAACGTTCCCTCCAGCACCCAGAGAACTGTGCTAGGGAACCTCCATGGTGTGCAGATGTCATGGGCAGAGAGAAAGGAGTTATAAATGCATCGTGGAGAGGGTAATTTGACTTGCAATGCGGTAGGGCCACATATTCATACCTTACTTCAGGCTAAGCAGGACCTTACTGGAGGCACGGGGATGGTAAGATCGTCTCAGCTGCATACAAAACAGCTTTAGGAAGCAGCACTCACTTAGTTTTGTCTTAAGTCTTGTGTATGCTAGCGTTATTCTTCCAAAAGCACGATGCCCTTGCCCTCCAAATATATTTTGTAATAAGTCGTGAAGGAGCTGAAAGGCTAAAAAGGACTGTGCAGGGTCATGTCAAGAGGTTTTTAACAATAAAGAAACCTTTTTTTTTTTTTTATTTTTCAGAATGGGATTCTTACCAGATTTCTTTATTTGTTAAAAATTATTTCTGGAGCTGTTTCCATATATTAGCAGGTAAAATGAGCTAAATTCTTAGATCTCTATGAGATCAAGGTGACGTCAGCTTCTGTTTCCTAAGGAAATGTCACAGGCAGGTCTAAGCACCACCTAAGTAGGGAGAGAAAAATTTTAGCTCGTTTGTGTCCCTGGACCAAAAATCTGATTGCATTCGTTTGGACTGTTTATTAGTTTCCCTGAGTCTTTCTTCATGAAATCGCCACCGAGCACCGTATCCAGAGTAATGTACCAGGCTGCTTTGTAATGGGTAACACGGAGTGAAAAAGTGTGCTAGGGACATCACTTTGGAAACAGCTGAAGCGGTTCGGGATGCTTCTTCACCCCAAAGCCTGGTTTCGTTGGGGTTGAGGGATTGAAGCAAACCCAGAGTTTTGCCTCTTCTTCCCCATGGTGGGAAGAAGAGCCGTGGCGTGCTGAGCTGGGAAAACACAAGAAAATGGCAGCTGCCACCAGGGCTACAATGGGCCTCTGCCTTCTGGTCTGTCTGCAGGCATGTTCAAGTGCACTTAGCAGATATTTTTCATAGCTTTCTGCAGCATTTTCTTACACTGCTGTGTAGAAAAGCCACACATGAGAGATATTTTTTTTTTTTTTTTTTTTTTTATTATTATTAAATCTAAACATAAAAAGAAAATTTCACAAATCTGTTGGTCTGGCTGTTTCCCAGTCATATGTCATCTGAATTACATTACCGCAATATTCCAGACGTTAAATTAAAGACAGTAGGAACAAGTATAGTTGACATCTGTGCAAAATTTAAAACTAAGGAACTTCCAGTGGTTTCTTTAATCCCAGCCAAATTATGGCTTTTACCACACTCTTCCGTCTATAATGCCAATATTTTTTTTTTATTTTTTTTTTTTTTCCTCTCTCTCTCAAATACATTCACAAGATCACAACCCTGCAGCTGCAAGGCATCCTGTGTTGTTCCTGTGTGGGCTGGCCGTGCCAGCAGTTGCAGTAGGGAGCATTTTTTGGTATCGCCAGGAATGTGCAGTGCCTAGAAGAGGTATTCTCTGGTGTGCCGGGCTTAGCTTTCGTACCTTTTTTTTTTTGCTCAAGATAGGGAAGAAATCAGTAAGTTTCCTTGCTAGAAGCAGCACCGGAGCGTGGTATCCAGGGAGACTCTGCAACCTGCGTCCTTGGGGGTTTTCAAGACTTGTCTTGGCTGACCTGGGCGAGGGCTACAGGCACAGGTGACTAGATCACCTCCAAGGTTCCCCTCCAGCAAACATTTTTAAAAATCACCGCTCTGCCACTGGGGAAACGGGCACTGGCCATTGCTAGTGGCAGAGCAATGATTGCTTAATGGTTACTGTGGCTTGTGACCACCTGTCTACCTGCAGTGAGGTGGATGAGTTTTGCTTTTTCTTCTCTTAGGCTGAAAGGCATTAATGGCTTTTAGTCAACACGTCTACCGAGCGGTGGTACTGAGCTGTGGGTGAAGTGAACGAGCAACCTTTCTTTCGTCCAGGACAACGAAGCGCCCTGGTGAGTGGTGGCAGTGGAGAAAGCCACAGCTGAAGGCAAAGCCTGCTGCGGTTGGACTAATTAGAAGCTAAATTGCATGCACACACTTAGATGGGGGCGGGGTGAGAGGGGAAGAGAGAAAAACACCACAGCTACTTGGCTGAGGCTGGCACGCTCCTGCCCTAAATCAGTGGGGCAGGCAGAGGTTGCCCACTCTGGTCCTGGCAGGTTCCTCTTGACTCTTGCTCTTCAGTGCACCATTTGAGCAACCTGCTCTGGTGGGAGGTGTCCTTGCCCAGGGCAGAGGGGTTGGAACTTGATGATCTTTAAGGTCCCTTCCAACTGTATTCTGTGATCCCTGGGGCTCCTTTCCGCACCGTTCCCATGCCATGGGCTGGCCCCCGTGGGAGCCAATCAGGATGCCTTGTCATTCCCCGCATCCACTTGTTTTCCGCGGTGTTTGTTCAGCTGTGGGTATATTTGGAAACACATTGGTGGTGGACGGGTTGCCTTGGCATTGCAAGAAGGAAGAGTGGTAAAGCCACTGTGTTTTCCACATGATCTGATTGATACCATTCTTCTTTCCTCTTAATAGAAACAATCCACCATGGCTTTGAGATTGCCTTAATCTCATAGGCCAAGGGGAAAAAAAAAAAAATGGAAAAATGTTCCATTTTGGTTTGGTATGTCTAAACATAAATCGTATTTTCTGTGGAGTTGATTGGGCAAAGGTAAATACAATGTTGTGTATTGCCTCAGAAGAAACATAATTTCTCCACCTTTAATACTTCCATCAAGAACTATTTTGGTGTGGAAAAGCTGGGATTTTGCGTGTTCTTCTCCCGAGGGAGAGAGAAGTAAAATAACTTGAGAAAACATTGATGTTTACTACCACAATGAAATGAATACTTTGCGTAGAAATATATCTGAATGGGAGTAGAAATGAACTTTTTGTTTTTCCTTCTAAATATCAGTTCAATATACTTTACCTTTTTGTTGTATTTGGAGACTCTGAGGAACAGAAATGAAAGCTGGGAGTATACTTACTTGTTTTTAAAATGTGAAGCCATATTCTGCTACGTGGGCTTAGAAGAGATAGCTGAAAAACTTGCATGTTTTAATGAGAGGGATCGTGTCTTAATTTTCTTTTTACAGATCACCAATGACCATTTGGTGTATCGCTTTGTGTTGTCCCTCCGAGTTCAAGGTTGTTAAGGTTGTACAATAATGGATAATTTTGGGGGAGAGTAGGATCTTCTCATACTTCTGGGAAGAGTTCTTTTTCCGGGGGGTTTGTTACCCTTCAGGTGCAAAAATTGAATTGGGAACTCAACTCTCCTTTTCAGGTTGCAAGGTAGGGTGGTTGGATGCGGTCTCTGGGACAGGGAGGTGACAACCACTCATGGAGGCCAAGAAGACCATGAGGAGAACCCTGGTGCACGGTGGCTGAAGGACCAGCCTCAATTCTTCACTGCCTACCCAGTCCCCCAACGTGTAGGTGAAACCAGGATGAGATACTGGTGCTCTGGCAACTGCCACGTTGACAGAGCAGTGTACATTGTACCTTGTTTGTCAGGCAGAATGGACCCATCAATCCTCTTGCTCTTAGCTTGGGAAGGAAGGCATCAGACCTCCCGTCTCCTGGGCTTCGAGTAAAACGTGGAAATTAAAGCACATATAAGCCTCCACAGTGTCTATTATTTGTTTTTTAGGTGCTGACGACCTGCTTACAGCACCGCAAGGCAGAAATGTGAATTATGACCATTTCCTGTAACATCTTCACTTTACGGTCCAGACCTCAACTTGAGTATCTACATGGGCCAAGTCGGTTTTAATGAAGTGTTTGGGGAATCTCCTGTGAGTAAGTCTGTGCATATTGTTCTCTCTGAGGAATGAGGGAGGAGGGAACGATATGTGAAGTTTTATTTTGATTTCCTTGTTCTTTTTCATTTACTTGCTGTTCAATTACGATTTTTAAACAGCTACAAACAATGAGATTCAAATACAAAGTCCAACTGTTTTTAACATCAGCCAGATATCTGATATCTCCTTGGCAATCTGGTATCCAGAAATCAATGAATAAATTGCCATCATCCAGTGAATAAAATAGTCATCTGAATAAGCACAGCACAGATGTGCCCTTTCACTTCACTAACACGTACTGTATGCAGAATACCTTAAACATGATGCAATTTAATGTTTCATAATATATGTTTCGGGGTTTTTTTTGTGTGAAACAACATATGTCTTCAGTTGGGATTGTTTGAAGGTACTGCTATAAACTTGGTGGCTATTATTATGTCTGTTGCAGTTGGCCAGTCATTCTAGAAAACATTTTTTCCCTGCTAGTAGAAAAGATCACTTTAATATAAATTAGCTCAATAAAAATATTTATTAAAACAACAGTCAACAATCTGCTTCTCCTAGCATGCATCTTGTATGGTACTAAGAGTGAAAGCACATATTATCATGCTACTAAAAAGAAAACTACTGAAATAAAAAGATTTTATAAAAGAATAACAGTAAACAATCTGCTCAATCAGGCATCCTAGCTACTTAAGGTGTGTAATTATAGAAATGACACAATGTTTATGCAAGTGTCGTAAGAATAACAATAAAGTGCAATGTGTATTCTACCAAGGAAGATTTACTTAAATGAATGTGCTCTGAGCACAGCAGGGCTACTCACATGACAGGAGAGGAGTAAACAGGGAGAGGCATTCCCTGATGCACAGGCAAAAGGGCAGGAAGGCAAGGCTGCGGAAGATGAGGTTTCATCGGTGGCTGAAAGGTTAGTGCTTCTTCTCATTTTCCTTCCGCTTGGGTTTCCAGTATTTGTGGGGAAGGGGTGGGCAGTGTAAACAGAGCCTAAAGCTGTGACACTCAAGGCTCTCCGCTGGGCCAGGTGGATAAGAAGTTGAAAAGCCAGGAGGATGCCTGTTTGCATTTACTGCTCCTGTGTGTGTTTGTGGCTCGCTTTTTCACTGTCTCTCTTGCCGCTTTTTGTATCTCGTTTCCTCCTGGTCCAAGAAAGCCACCTAACCTCTACGCCTTACTTCTAGATATCTCTCCTAACCACTCAACTTATAGAGAAAATTCATCCTCGTTGCATCAAATTCTTACTCTTTATAGCCCTTTTTCATCTCTGATCTTCCCACTGTGACAGGAGAACATGCCCTGCAGCAGTGCCTTACGATGCCAGAATAAGCAGCTTCTGGCTGGACGAGCAAAAGAGTATTTAAAAGGCAATTTTAAATGCACAAGTTCTGACCGCATAGTCATCACTGGCCTCAAAACAGAAGGGAAAGGCCTCACTGTAGCTTGACCTGCAGTTTCCCTTCTGCAGCCTCTAAAATAGTACAGAATAGAAAATACTGCTGATTTAAAGGGGTGGCCTTCTGCAGCTATTGTGTGCAAGAGTTCATGACAGCAGAGCGTCTGTCCATGAAGCGTTGGGTCCTCACCATTTGTGACCAGACTCTTTTCTGTGGCATTTTGGCAGGTCTGAAGCTGGCCAACTGCTTTAATACAGTAGTCAAAATACTTTGTCATGGTATTTAAGTTGCATCAGCAGCCTGCTCCCGGTCCAGTTACTTCCCTGCAGTTCTATGACCTGCCTGATTTGGTGTCTGTGGTGTTTTCACAGGTGAAAAGCCACTCTCTAAAGATGCTAGTCGGTAGGATGCAGGAGGAACAGCGCATCCCTCCAAGGCTTTGGCTGCACCCTACTCGTAACCAACTCTACCTACTAGTAGACATTACCCTTGGGCCTTATCCTGGGATGGCCCAAGGTGGCCTCCTGGCAGTGCTAGTAAAACTAAATTGGGTTGCCTAAAGGGTGCACAAAGTTTTTGGCCACTTTTGCCATAGGTGGAAGTGGAAGATGGGATCTAAGGTGAGTTATCTGAAGATTTGGGTTCAATGCATCTTCTACAGTGGCATGATAAGACAAAAGGGGAACAGCAATTGCCGCCGTGGGAAACAGTGCTTTTCTTCTTCTGTAGCCAGTTAGTCCCTTCCAGGTACTTCTCAAGCTTGACCCATAATGGTCTGCAGATCACAATTTTTTTGAGGTTTTATGGTTTTTTGGTTATTGTATTGAAAAACCAGTATTCCTGTGCGGGGTCAGGGCTGGGTGCGCACCAAAAATTAACGAGTTCCAGCAAATCAGCCTCTGGTTTTGACGTTCAGAGACGCTCCCCCTACCAGCAAAGGTATCCCTAAAAAGCAACAGAGTATGCATCATACTTTTAGATTTTTAGATCCTTGGTTTCAGGATGTCACATCTTAATTGTAGGGTCACACCCCTTCTGTTTCTGGGCCACTTGCTCTGGGGCCATGATTTTCTCCAAAGCAGGCTTGGTGTTGATCGACTGTCGGCTGAACAGGAGCCAGCAGTGTGCCCAGGTGGCCAAGGAGGCCACCAGCATCCTGGCCTGTGTCAGGAACAGCGTGGGGAGTAGGACTCGGGAGGTGATTGTCCCCCTGGACTGGGCACTGGTGAGGCCCCACCTCGAGGGCTGGGTTGAGTTTTGGGCCCCTTACCACAAAAAAGACATTGAGGGGCTGGAGCGGGTCCAGAGAAGAGCAGCAAAGATGGTGAGGGC
This sequence comes from Calidris pygmaea, assembly GCA_003697955.1. Classification (NCBI taxonomy): domain Eukaryota; kingdom Metazoa; phylum Chordata; class Aves; order Charadriiformes; family Scolopacidae; genus Calidris; species Calidris pygmaea. The sequence continues at coordinate 270,199 of QJSC01016840.1, read as the reverse complement.
TCTGGAGAACAAGTCTTATGAGGAGAGGCTGAGGGAGCTGGGGGTGTTCAGCCTGGAGAAGAGGAGGCTGAGGGGAGACCTCCTGGCTCTCTCCAACTCCCTGAAAGAAGGTTGTAGAGAGGTGGGGGTCGGTCTCTTCTCTCAAGTCACAGGCGACAGGACAAGAGGAAATGGCCTCAAGTTACACCAGGGGAGGTTCAGGCTGGATATAAGGAAAAAATTTTTCACCGAAAGGGTTATCAGCCATTGGACTGGGCTGCCCAGGGAGGTGGTTGAGGCACCATCCCTGGAGGTGTTCAAAAGACGGGTTGATGTGGTGCTGGGAGATATGGTTTAGTGATGGTGTTGCTTTTTATTTGTTGTGTGGGTGTTTATTTTTGTCAAAATTAGGTTGACGGTTGGACGAGATGATCTTTAAGGTCCCTTCCAACCTAGAAGATTCTGTGATTCTGTGACAGGAAGTGCTGATCCCCAGGCTTTGACCAGGGGAGAAAGGCTTTCAAAGCCAGCTGTGTTTGCATTCAGGAGATGAGCAGTGCAGAGGTCTGCATGAAGGTGCTAATCCAGCTGGGGAGCTCAGTGAGCCTTGGGGTGGTGTGACCCTCCAGCCATTGCCAGCTTCTCCTGGGCTGCGACGCTCGGGGAGCCCCCTGGGTCCCCAACCTCCATCCGGCCAAGCTGTGAGTCCCCCCAAGTGAACTGTGGGAAAGTTAAATGACTTTTTGGGGCACTTAAGGAGACCGTGGAAAAATGTTGGAGGGCTGTCAGCACTTGCATGATTTAGCCTAAATCCTCTCAGCAGAGCGAACCTTCACCAGTCTGAGGGGAAATCTCGCCTGTAGCTGTGCGCAAGCCAACTAACTTAGTCTGAAAGGACCAAATTAACCTTGGATAAGAGGTTTTTGTGCATGGATGGTTAGTGGATTCAAGGAGAGGTCTAAGTGAAAGCCCGAGCCAAGCGAGGGGAAGGAGCAGCCCTGGCCATGCCTCTGCTCAGCCCGGTCCCGCTCCCCTCCCACCGTGTGCTGGTGGCCTCGGGAGGGCTGCAAGTGGCCCCTGGGCCACCCAGCCTCCCCTTCTCATACGCCTTTCAGGGCTGCTGGCAAAGCTTCACACACAACTTGGGCCCAAGTTTTAAAATTTGTTTACTGAGAGCTGGTAACTGCTTTTTGTGGTTTTGTTTGGGTTTTTTTTTTTTTTTAAGACCCACACGCTCTCACTTGAAGGCACATAAGGGACCTCCTGGTGCTCCCCGGCACGTGGCCACCTTGGCTGCACCCTGCCAGGTACCCGCTGCAGGCACAAGTGCCCACCTGCATTTTGGAGAGCAAGTGTGGGGAAAAAGGGTGGACGTCTGGTATGAAAAGGTGGATCTTGTGTGTGATCACCCTTATCACACCTTGTTTTAAAAGAACGTTGTACCTTGGAAAGCAAATGCTGGGTGTTGCTTTTGGTATGGAGGAAAAAAAAGTACATCTTGAATTTGATCTGTCTTTTCAGGAACAGCGTGGTAAGTAGGACTCAGGAGGTGATGGTCCCCCTGGACTGGGCACTGGTGAGGCCCCACCTCGAGGGCAGGGTCCAGTTTTGGGCCCCTTCCCACAAAAAAGATATTGAGGTGCTGGAGCGGGTCCAGAGAAGGGCAACGGAGCTGGTGAGGGGTCTGGAGCACAAGTCTTGTGAGGAGAGGCTGAGGGAACTGGGGGTGTTCAGCCTGGAGAAAAGGAGGCTGAGGGGAGACCTTCTCGCTCTCTACAACTCCCTGAAAGGAGGGTGTAGCCAGGGGGGGTCGGTCTCTTCTCTCAAGTCACAGGTGATGGGACAAGAGGAAATGGCCTCAAGTTGCACCAGGGGAGGTTCAGGCTGGAGATTAGGACAAATTTTTACACAGAAAGGGTTATTAAGTCTTGTAATGGGCTGCCCAGGGAAGGGGTTGAGGCACCATCCCTGGAGGTGTTCAAAAGATGGGTTGACATGGTGCTGGGGGACATGGTTTAGTGATGTTTTTTTGTCAGAGTTAGGTTGATGGTTGGTCTATATGATCTTTAAGGTCCCTTCCAACCTAGATGATTCTACGATTCTAATGGGTTCAGTCCCTTACCCCTTAGGTGGGAACTGGCTGGTCCACATCAGAAAGTTCTGCATCATCAAGCTGAGCGCAAGCAATCGCTTCATCTTTCCCAGCTTGAAAAACTTGAGCCCGTCATGCAGCAGCTCCCCAGCTGCCGGAGCATCCCCAGCTCCAGCAGGGATGGCAGCACTGGGAGTTCACGTGTGCAGTAACCCTCTTTGGAGGGTCGCCTGCTCTCAGGGAGCAGCGGGACTAGCGTGGGACCCACATCGCTGTCTACGGCCTGGGTGGCGTGCTCCAGCCATGCTGCACTCAGCGTGGGGAGAACGAAATACAGCTTACGGCAGCTGGTGGCATTTGCAGGATGTAGAGCATCTGCTGTGCGTCGGCTCCATGCTGATACGGGGTCAAGCCGTTGCCTGACAGGTTGAGATAAGACCATTCCTTGTCAAGATGCTTCCAGGCTACTGAGAACATGAAATCAAAGGCTGGTCTAGAAATACTGCTTAGCGTCTTGGAAAACACCACCCACAGAAAAGGACAACAGCCAGCAAGCGTGTTCAGTACCGGCATTACAGGCAGGACAGGTAGGTCTTTTAAGTATCAAAATAACCTTGAAGCTGCCTGAAATCATTTCTTTCAGGGTTCCTTTTGTGTACCTAGGGAAAAGAGGGAGTAGCTGGCTTGCTGTTGTGCTGCGTTCTCTCCTGCAGCGCCAGAATGGTCTTCTTGCAGTCAAAAAGTCATGCAGTAACTGCCTCAGATGACTTTCAAGTTGAAATTCAGGTCCAGCCTGCTGTGGAATGAGCAAAGATCAGGGAATCACAAAGATGCTTATGACCATTTTTTGATTCTCTGAAATTTGACTGGAGACTGAACGGATTAGACCAGGATCTCTGGTCTGCCCTGATTACTAAGCTAAAAATATTTTACTGTAACTTTACAGATGGCAAGCTTGACATCTGTATTTAAGTTATATTTAAGTTTTAAGTCATCCTTATAAGCAAACCTGTTATTTGCCATACTGTAGAACTAAAGCAATGCAAAGACTTTTACAGCAATTACATTGATCTTATATATCAAGCAGCAACATGAAATGAATATAAAAATACATATATTTATGTTTTTTAAGCAGCAGCTGGAGTTAATAATAACTGAAATTTGGACTTAATTATAGCTGAAGCTGAGGCTATTCATTTTTATGCTTAGGACAAACCCCCTGAGGTTTCTGTGAACACGATTTTATAGCTAGAGACAAGAAAATTCACCACTGCTGGAAGCACAGTTATTTCTACCAAGTCAGTTAGAGAAGAAAAATAATCACCTTGCAGGAACATGCCAAGATAAACCCAAAAGGTAGGATTACATTAGTCACGGTAGATCTTCTCTCTCCTAACTCCTATATATTGCAGATAGTAGGGATCACTGGGAAGAGTTTAAATGTGCAGAGGGAGAGAGGAAAGACAAAATAAATGGTTACAGTGCCTTTGTTTTTCAATACCTGCCTAAAGTTACAACTAGCATCAAACACATCCAGCAAATGGATGAACTAATTCCCGAGAGCTGGAATTTCACTAGCCTGGGTTTGAGCTGGCTGAGGAAACAGTTTTCCCATCCCAGTGGCCGCGCTGTCATTTTCTGCTTCTCAGGCGGAAGAGGCTTCTGTAGTCGGACTCTTCCACTCTCCCTTTGGCCAAAATCACACACTGGACAGGAGAGATCATGCAGGTTAAAATTCAGTGGAAAATAGGAAGCATTTTGGTTTTGTTGAAAAAGCATTCTTTTCCTTCCTAAGAGGAAAACACGACCCCCACCCTGTAACAGCTCGGTTTTGCATGCAAGCTGACACAATTCCCCCCAACAATAGCTCTGTTCTGTATGCAAGCCTACACACATTTCCCTTTGTCACTGTTTGCAGAGTACTTTGAGTGGGACATGGTGTTTGGTGGTAAACAGCCTTAGGGCAGCTTGGTGGCAGCTCATCTGCCTGGTGCCCTGTGTGCCCCACCAGCCCCTGAGACACTTTCTGCTGCGGTGAAGCAGCACTTCTCTTTGTTGCCTCCGTGCCTCGTAGTTTCTTGGTGTGTGCAATAAGGCTTGTAAACTATAATTTAATGTGCTCTGAGACGTGGTCTCAGCCATCCTGTGTGATGAGAACAATTAGTCCGACCTGCTATATTAATCTGTCCCTGCCTCTTCAGCTGCCACCCTTTGGGCATTCTTTATCTTAGATAGAGGAAGGGCAAAAGCCAAGCACGGAAACAGAAAACATTGTATGAATATGTTTGAATAAATGACATGAATGTGCTTCTGAAGCCCAGATACCCTGCTTTTACACTATTTCCATTTTCAGAAAGAGATCTCTCACGAATGTTTGTCATTGGAAAGAGCGCGCAGGAAGGAGGGTCGTAGGTAGGTGTCCAGGTAGGTAGATACGCAGGTAGACAGCCAGAAAGCTACCTAAAGGAAAGGACAGAAGAGGCAAATGTGGGAAGCTTTTGTTTGAACTGCACTGAGCATTATTTCCTGGAGACTTTAACAATGGAGTCAAAAGACCTTGAGTCTAGCAGGTAACCCTAGTCTGCCAAGGTTTGATGGTGGAGAAGCAAACAAAAACATCATTCATAAAACATGTCCCCAGTACATGTACCACAACCAACTGGGTCAGCTGGCAGCGTAGGAAGAACCAGCTGACAGGACCTGGGAAGTCAGAGCAGCTGTGCTCTAACCCCGATTACTATTTATTATTTATTCACTTTTTTTCTGCTTCAGCTGGGACAGGCAGACCAATACCAATTTGCCTTGCCTCCTAGAGGAGGTCTGAACAGGCAAAACGGGTGTCTGTCAGTGGGTTTACCTCATGGGAGAGCACTCACCATCATTAATGAGGGGTTGTGTGTCAGGACTTACCAGCATTTGCTAAATTCAGAGCCATCTAAAGGATGGCCTCCCAGGAAAGGGCATGTAGCCCAAGGTCCTACAAAGCATGGGGCGTATTTCCAGCGCCTTGATCTTGCTTGCCTACAGCCATCCCTGGGGGCAAGGGATGCAAACTTAAACACCCAACAGAATAACCTACCTCAGCAAGAGGTCCTTCTTTGCCTATCGATTGCTGGACTGAGATTTCTTGACTGCGCAAAGACAGATTTCCCTTTGTGCTGCCAGCCAACACTTTTTTTTTTTTTTCCTTTTTTTGCAAGAAATCGTGATTTAATTTTTTCTTCTGTCTGTCCTGCAAGTGGCACGATGTGAGCCTTCTCTGAAGCAAAAAGCGCATAGCTGCAGTTAGCTTGGGAATAAATACGCTCTGGAGTACAAAAGGCTGGGCTCTGCACTAACCACAGCAACATGGCTTCTGTTTCGGAGCTGTCTCACATCTGGCCAAAGAGAAGCACAGGCAGCTGGAGTTCACATCTGCCTGGAAAAATAACATGTAGATATACCCATATGTACGCTGGCAAGTCTTTTAAGCATAGACAAAGCCTGTGAGAAATAAAAGGGCACACATTTCACGCTAACTTCAGCTAGAGAGGTTCGGTGTTGATGATCTTTTACCTAGCTACGAAGCTAAGGATTTAGGTCTGTCATCTTGGAGTTTGATGCTGAAAGATGGACTTAAATAGTGCATTCAGAATAGATTTTTTTTTTTTTTTTTTTAATGTGTTGGTCAAACTGTTTAAAGGAGGGAAGAAATGCTGTTTTCCTGAATTGGCCACCATTGTGCACGCCTATTTCTCAGAGCTTGGGTTGAGTTCTCAGGCCTTGGATAGACAAACTTTTAATTTATTCAGCACTTTTTCCCAGGTTAGTTTACTTAAATGTCAGTGCCAGGCTGGCAGCTCTATGGTAGAGGGGGAGAGCTGAACCCATGGGGTCTGAGAAAGCTTTCTGAAGGTCTGTACCTTAACCAGCCATGCAAATTACGTCTTCACAACTGCAATTTGTGGCAAAACCCAACACTGCTGAGAATCAATGACATAGTAGAGTTCACTATGGGCCGAGTGGCCCGATAGTCTGGCCTCAGCATCAGCCAGGAAGAATTTCTTTCACATTTCTTACTCAAACTTCAGCTGCTTCTATTTGTGCTTAAGTTTCCATCTCCCTGTTTTTCTAAGTGAGCTATAAAGTAGAAACCGTAGATCCTGCAAGTATTTCAGCCATGAATTACTGCCATTCTGTTGCTGGGCTTCATTTTTTGTGCAGCTTCAACTCAGTGTTGTTGTCCCTGGTGAAGTAAATGATGATACTGAGCAATGTCTTTTCAATTCTGTCTACTTCTAAATGAATTCTAGTTTTATTTTCCAGCATAATGCAGGCCCTACATCTAGTTTACTTATGATTTATATTCTGTTCAAAGAGATGAGCCTTCATGAAGCCTACTAGCTAATAATTAATAAAGCTCATTTAAAGTCATTAATCTATTGTTCTGGGCGATCTCTCCAGAACACATTCAAAATGTCTGATGCAATGTTTATTCTCAGCCCTTTTAATGCAAGTCTTCTCTGTAACGGCCTGACTTTATTTTCCATTTGCATCACCTCAAATGATTGTCTACACAAGCCTAATGGTTTGCAGTAACCCTTCAAAAATCAGATACGCGAGGTGAACCCATTTAAGATAATTTTTTACAAAAGTCTAGTATTCCACGCTAGCACCATAGCATATTTTCTGAGCAGAAAGCCAAGTGCACTAAATGTATCAGCATTACGATAGCCCGAACCCATTTACTGTGGTATTGAGGACTGACACACAAATGACCCTGGGCCTCAGTACATGGAAATTACTTGTAATTATTCTATATTTTCCAACCCTCAACCTGTTCATCTCATAACTCTTTGGTAGAGGCTCCTTTGAGCTGGCTCTAGCATTATCAGGGGAAATTCTGAGATCTCTGTTGGAGCTCTCCAATTTGCAGCTGAGTAGCTGACCCATTTTTGTTTAGGGCAATGTGTCTTTGGTTATAAAATCATCATTCTTTATAAGCTGCTTGCAGGGGGACAAATGGATGTATTTTTTACTCTATGTGACATTTTTAAACTGATAGACAGACACTATTTGCCCAGCGATTTTTAATCCCCATTTCATGAAAAATGAAGGTCTTTGGCCTAGAATTTCAATTTGATTTATATTCACAATTTCTCTCAACATGTTTCAGCCTCGCTGATATCAAAACATGAACATTAGTTTTAATCATTACCAAAGGTTTCTGTGTGATTTAATAGTGAGAGAAGATGTTTGTTTTCCTCATCATTTTTTAATTTCTCATAAACTAAATATCAAATTCACTAACTTTCATCCAAAATCAATTACTTTGAAAACCTGTAGGAAAGGAGACCTTGAAAGAATAGCCTACCATAATTTCTGTCCCTCTATCCAATCTTGGTGCCGTCTCTCGTTATTTGGAATCATTACTATACCTTAAAAGTAGCAATTTTGTGCAGTAAAATGGCACCACACTGCTCAATCTATCTGCTTTATCTGCTAGGTAGGAGTCCTCTGAATTTTTTTTTGCATGTTCTACTGAAGTTTTTTTGTATTTATTAAAACTAGTGAGTCAATAGAGCTGTGAAAGTATGAATATTTCTCTATTCCAACTCATCAGAAAATAATGCTTTTTCTCTTCTGAGGCCAGGATCTTTAAGAGTGGACAGAATATAAATCAGAAGTGAAAAGGATTTGGTTCCCACTTGCCAAGGGGAGGTTCCCATCTGTTCCCACTGAAGTGTTTGGGGATTTTTGCTATTGACTCTCTTGTGAAAACGGTCAGACCTTAATTTCAGGGAGGAGGGAGCACTTAGCTGTTTTGTATTGTTATCTAAAACAAAAATGCTTCAGCTAAATAGGCTTGTACCCATCTGAAGAAGCTGCTTAGTATAAAAATAATTAAGGAGATGCTTCAGTATCTCTCTTATACCCCACGGAAGCCAAATCTAACTTGTCCAGGCCTTTTCCATTGAATATACATCTTGCTAAGAGAAGAATATTCAAAACTTTCCCAGGTCATCAAGGCTGTGGTTATTCCTACCACCAGCCTGAGGGATTTCCTGGCAAAGAGGCAACCAAACATAACCTCACCTTCATCTCTTGCCACCAATCTACATGAGCAACGTTTGTTTGATAAAGAGACTACATTCTGATCTGACCACTTGAACAATATTTTTTCCCAGTAGTTTTTCTAGTTCAATCAGTCTGAACAGTCACATATTTATGCTGAAGTGTTTCTTTTGTTACCTTCAGGACACAACTGGGGACTCTCATTCCAGCTCAGGGTGAGATGGGGTGCACGATACACCAATTTTCCAGATGTTTTACAGCTGCTGAGTACAAAATTGTACCGGTTGTCTTCCAGCCTGCTCCCAGAGCAAGGTAATTGCAATATTTATTTTCAATGAGCAGTTTTCTACTTTCCCCTTCCAGTCAGTCTAGTCCCCCTTACTCCCTTCTCTTTTTGCCTTTGCAGTGGATAACATGTAATGTGAAGGCTGTGTTCAACACCAGACTTTAGCTGTTCAGGGAAGCGAGCATTGGGCTCAATGTATAAAACAAAACCACAAAGTGTCCCTAATAAATTAGGTTACGAACAATGGAAATAAAGAGATGTTGCAAGAGGAGATAAAAATAAAAAAAAGAAATAGAAAAGAAGAAACCTTTTGAAGCATAGACCATATTCGTAACATCTAACTCAGTCTAAGAGCTCACAAAGGAACTTTCCTAGTTGGTAGACAAATGTGCAGGCACAGAGTTCCCTATTTCACCTAGTCCCAACGAACCTTCTCAACAGTATCTGTAGCTGTCTTATCAAAGTTAGAAGTCCTGTCTAGGAGTATGCTGGTGTGGGAAATTATCAGCTGGTGTTAGAGCAGCCATGGTCTTCACTGACTAACCAGACTTCCAGAGGACATCTCTTGTGTTTCTCATACGTATCTTTGGTTTCAGAGCCTCAGCTGGTCGGGACACACTGAAATGTTCATTTGTATACAAGTATAACACATATGTACATTTTTATCAGCCAGCCTTTTTTAAGAGACTGTCCCACATCAAATTGCTCATCATTTTGTAAGAATTTGAAGTTCTAGTGTTCAGTGAACACATCAGGTTGGTCATGCAACGTAACTTGCAGCTCAGCTGCTGATAGGGGTTGTAAAGCTGCATGAAAATCACTATAGGAAGATTTATGGAGTTACTGTCTTGACTTTTTAAAGAGCAGATAGTTTTCTCTTGCTTTGGTCACTACTTTCTGAGATAAACTATTGAAATTCAATGGAGTTTTGTTAGTTGAACCAGCTAAGGTTGCTGCCTTCTATTTGCTCATACAGCTCCTGAAGGATGTGTGATTCAAATTCCATTGGGATTGCTCTTTTATCTTTGCAGTCAAAAATGTCTCTATTTTTTCTTCTACTTTTCCCAGAGCAACGTAAGAGCTCTGTGCTAATGTGTGCTGCAAAAGTGTGTTTCCATAAAGTAGATTGTAACTATCCATTTCAATAACTTTGATTTATTTCAGCTACAGTTCTAACATCTTTAATTGTATTTTCTGGTAGTGTTCATAGGAGCTTGTTTGCAAAGAAGTAAGCTGATATTGCAAACTCTCTTGTAAGAACTGAAGTTTCTTGTGTATTTATACAAAAATAAGCCGAATAACTAGCAAGTTCTGAAGCAATAGCTATGGGGCAAAAGCTATAGTATGTTAAATCACACAGCAAGAGCAACAAATTGCCACAGTGAACAGTCCCACATATACACAGCCTGTAGATTGCTCAGAAAAAGCTATTTGTCAGAAAAAGAACATATCTACACAAATATAGTTTGTAATCAGTTAAAGATGTGAGGAGTTATATCTGTAAAAGGACTCATTTGCTGAAATATAGAGGCAGCTGGAGCAGACACACTGAATGGAATAGATCTGTGTTTAAACACCTTGTCTCTGAGTGGTTGCTGAGCACCACATGGTACCAGGAATAAAAATAGCCTAAGTAAAGGAATGGAAAACTAAATCTCTATTAGAGCCAAAAGTCTCCGGAAATGTGGAAGACAACTGGAGGCAATTCAGTAGGCACTTTGCTCTGTGTTTGTAAGCAAGCAGTGCCAGTAGAAATGAAGACATTCAGAAGGTAGCCTTGTTTTTGACAGCAGCTGGTTCGGAGAAGCTCGTTGCAGTTAATAATCTTCTGTTAAGTAGAGCAGAGGGCTAACTGTGAAGTGGTTGTACAGAAATGTGAGGAACCCTGAATTCCATGTAAACATGAAACATATGTGTGATGCTGGTTCAGAGTAAGCGGAGTCTTGCACCTTTGAGGGCTAAACGAAAGGATATTGGGTCCTAATAGGAGCTGGGAAGAAAATTCAGAGAAACTACTGGAAAATACAGAGTGAAGCTGAACAAAGCTCTTATAAGGTGCTGGTTAAGGCATGTCAGTGAGAAGGAAGTCACTTTGCACATTGTGAACTCCACAGTTCTTTGACACTGCAGGTCTGATTTGGTATACGGAAATGTCACCAAAATCCCAAGTCCTTAAGGTAAAAAAAGGATGCAGAGCTCTATCTTGGATCAAAACAAGGACAGCACAGCAGCTTGCTGGTGTTTGGACAACCACCACTTAAAAAACGGTGTCAAGAAAAGGAAACACATATCCAAAAAGGGAATGGGTTGCACCATGTTTTTTAATTGATGGCAGACATCCCCAGAGTGTGGCCAGCGCGGGCAAAGGATGACAAGTATGCCTCTAGCTCAGATGAACTCCACATGGCAGCAACAAATAACACTCTGCCAAAATACGAAGACTGTCAACCTGAAAGTAAATATGACAGCTATTATTTCAAAGCTGCACAATGACACATAAACCACTGTTCCCAGAAACTCTATTAAAAGAGCTTAAAGGAAAGCCTCAAAAATACAAGATAAACCGATGAAGAGTGTTATTTGCACATCAGCTAAAGAAATATTTGAGGTAAAGCCACAGTTAAACAGCAACAAGGGTATGAATGCGACTTTTTGAGTTAGAAGAATGCCAGGTCTTTTATCTTATCCAGGGGTATGATCCTGAAGTGACAGAAGCCAAAATAAACAAGGATAACTTTAGAACATCTCAGAAGGGAGCGCTTTTGCTCCTGCCGGGCTGCTAGAGAGCTGACAGTGCCCTCTCACTTCTGTGGCAGTGCTGTGTGCGGTACCCTGCTGCACGTTGAGGCTGCCACACCAGAGGTACGACGTGGTGCCATCAGCACAAACGGCCTGCTGCTTCTCGGTGTTGGTCCTCACGTAGCAGAGGAGGCATAGCAAGTTCAGGCGTCCGTAACATCGTGGATGAAGTGGGCATTGTGGTTAAGATAGTTCAGCAGACAGGCTGGAAGTTCCTGAGATGTCGCGTTACCTGGACACTGCTCACTCGCCATCCGCAAGCAGCTCTGGGGAACAACTGGGCTCCTTATGGGGAGACTTGTGCTCGGCATTGCCTGGGCAATACCTGGTGCACAGGGGAAACAGGGAAAGTCCTTAGAATCACAGAATCAGGTTGGAAGAGACCCTTGGGATCATCGAGTCCAACCATCTGCCCTCCTCTACAAAGTTCTCCCCTACGCCATATCCCCCAACACCACATCTAAACGTCCCTTAAACACATCCAGGGATGGTGACTCAACCCCCTCCCTGGGCAGCCTATTCCAATGCCCAACCACTCTCTCTGTGAACAATTCTTTCCTAATGTTCAGTCTAAACCTACCCTGTTGCAGCTTGAAGCCATTCCCTCTCGTTCTGTCACTAATTACCTGGGAGAAGAGACCAGCCCCAACCTCTCTACAGTGTCCTTTCAAGTAGTTGTAGAGAGTGATGAGGTCCCCCCTCAGCCTCCTCTTCCTCAAACTAAACAGTCCCAGCTCCTTCAATCGCTCTTCATATGATTTCTTCTCCAGACCCTTCCCCAGCTTCGTTGCCCTCCTCTGCACCCACTCCAGCACCTCCATGTCTCTCTTGGATTGAGGTGCCCAAAACTGGACACAACACTCCAGGTGTGGTCTCACCAGTGCTGAGTACAGGGGGACAATCACTTCTTCTGCTGGTCACACTATTTCTAATCCAAGCCAGGATGCCGTTGGCTTTCTTGGCCACCTGGGCACACTGCCGGCTCATATTCAGCCTCTTGTCAGTTAGAACCCCCTTGCTGCAGAGTGGTGAGTGCAGAGGGAGCTTGAAGTCATACAATTAACTTCTTCTGTTCTTCTACTCAGTGTTTTCCTGTAGCTGGAGCTGGGATTTTAGAAAGACGATCACTTACGCAATAAAGCAGAGCAGTGACTAAAGTTCCTCTGCCTGACTTGGACAGTAAAGCCAACGGGAAGAAGTCCATCTTTTTCTTTTTGCCTCCAGCGTGAAATACTGTCGTGAAAATACATTGGAAATTTTGTGTCTTCATCAACAACTGGGAAGTAGAAGACCAACTTTCTTTTTTCAGTTACGAGTTTTGGTTTTCCACCCTTTTGAAAAAAAAAGACAGTTCTTTTTGGCTACAAAAGAATTGCAAGAGAAATCATTAGCAGAGTTTTCCACTTAGCTCAAATGTCATTCTTCAAGCAGCTCTACCCTTTTCAGCTTTCTTCTGCTGGTGGTGTTAGACTAGGCAATTTGTGAAATTTGGTAGCTGTTATCGTTTTTTATAGGAATTGCGCTGAGATGTTGTATTTGTCCAACAAATCCATTTCCTCTTTTAATGAGGACTGATGTACAAGTTGCACCCTGGTGTTGAATCAGTCTCTGGCCGGATCTGAACTTTTTGCAGTTGATTACAATGATTGCAATTCTATGGCTGGGTCCTCCAGCAGAACTTCCCTGCTTTAAAGAGAGTGGCAGTAGTTGGTTCAAACAGAGCAGGCAGCTGAGTGGATGTTTAGTAAAAATTATGTCTAATGGAACAGAACCGATCAACATCATTTCCTTTTGAAGACATGTTCTCTGGAAGGTGCTGCTCAGCAGAGCATAGCTGATAAAATGCTCTGGATGGCATAAAGGGCTTTAAGAAATGGCTGGAAAGAGCATGCACGTGCACTGGGTAACTTTCAGCATCACACACACAGAATCACACAGAATCACATGGGTTTGGAAGGAACCTCTGGAGATCGTCTAGACCACCCCCCCGCCAAAGCAGGGCCACCCAGAGCAGGTTGCACAGGAACGTGTCCAGGTGGGTTTGGAATGTCTCCAGAGAAGGAAAGTCCATCAGTTCAGTTACATCCAAGCACAACCTCTCGATTCATAGCAAAAAAAAAAAAACAAACCCAAAATTGCTTCCAGGGTTTAATTTCATATCACTACCAAATGTGCAGGGTAGGACGTGTCGAGCTTGTTGGGCTATATGTTACCTGGGAGTTTACCGAACCCCTATTCTGTCAGCCACTGCTGCTGCTTGGTTTCCAGATCAATGTGAAGATGTTCTGGGCATCAAGTAAAAGGCAAATGGCCTGTGATGTCCATATCTGAGAAAGCCTTTCTCAGTTAATGATAAACCAATTGCAACTGCACCATGAAGGAGCTGAAGTCCTACCATTATAAGAAGGAAGAGGTCGCTTTCAGGTTGCTCACACTTGGGAACCCCAGGGTTTTTTTAAGTCTTTTCTTCCCTAGGTTGGTAATAGCCTCATGTCTTTAGCTTTCCCTTTGAAGTCCCACCTAATTTTGCGGCTGAGGGGGGGAAGGCATGGTGCATGTTGGCACTGAGGAGGGTGAGGTGGGTGGCTAGCACCAACTGCAGTGGCCACTGTGCCCAGATATCGATTCTGCCTTCAGAAGAAGGTGTGAATAAAAACAATTATTGTATATTGCTAGCAATTTTTCTTGTATGAAACAGAGGTCATCCTTGACTCTAAAAGGCAAAGATTTGGGCGTAATAATTTAGTAACATAACTGAATGTTAGGATCCGGTATTTAATCACGTAGGAGTAGCTGCATACCTCATTGACTACGAAAACGCTCCCTGCATGCTTTTTGGAGTGTGCCACGTATTGCAAAGCATATATTATCCTGTAAATATTAATGGTAAGTAATTTAAGATCAGTAGTTTCCTTCTTTCAGAACAGCTCAGATGTGATGGTTGTGTTTCTGCCTTGTTGGATTTGCTCTTTTGGGGTCATTTAGTCAATCCTGGCTTGCTAGATTAGGAAACTCTTGAACAACTACAGTTCACTTTGTTCATTTTGATATACCCTCATAGAAGCCATTAATTGCCCAATGAGCCCAACGAACAATTAATGGTTTCTGTGGATAATACATCAAAGCAGTTATATGTGAAACTTCTAAGTGGAAGTATGAAGTGTAAAGGATATACACAGGAGCCAGGTGTTCTGATTTCTGTGTCCAGCTTTTCCACTGACTTGAAGTAACTGTAAGAGTTATGGTCCTGAAGCCCAAGTCTAGCAGAGGGCTGCAGAGCCTTGCCCCTCAGCATGGACAGCCTGAGGAGCTGTGTACAGCATGCTAATAAGATGTATGAAGGGGAAGCCTGAAATACCAACAGTTTTGGGGACATCAGTGGTTTATTTTATACTTTATGGACATTTCTTAGATCCCTTGGGTTTCAAGAAGTGAGACACCAAGTACAAGCAAAAGAACTCAAAGAGCTCAAGGGAAGTTCTTTTGGTTGCATGAGGTTAGGAGGCAGTATAAGAGCTGAGGGGTGTAATGGTCCTGCAGTCCAGGATTTATGTCGACAGTGGAAGAGCCAGCTTCCAGCAGGTGTGCAATGCTTCCCCAGGAGCATTCCCAGGAGGATAGGGAAGCTCTACAGAGAGACTTAGATGGATTGGATCATTGGGCCAACATCAACGGTATGAGTTTCAACAAGGCCAAGTGCCAGGTCCTGCACTTGGGCCACAACAACCCCATGCATTGGTACAGGCTTGGGGAAGTGTGGCTGGAGCTGCCTGGAGGAAAGAGACCTGGGGGTTCTCACTGACAAGAGGCTGAATACGAGCCGGCAGTGTGCCCAGGTGGCCAAGAAAGCCAACGGCATCCTGGCTTGGATTAGAAATAGTGTGACCAGCAGAAGTCGGGAGGTGATTGTCCCCCTGTGCTCAGCACTGGTGAGGCCACACCTGGAATATTGTGTCCAGTTTTGGGCACCTCAATCCAAGAGAGACATGGAGGTGCTGGAGTGGGTGCAGAGGAGGGCAACGAAGCTGGGGAAGGGCCTGGAGAACAAATCATATGAGGAGCGGTTGAAGGAGCTGGGACTGTTTAGTATGAGGAAGAGGAGGCTGAGGGGAGACCTCATCACTCTCTACAACTCCTTGAAAGGACACTGTAGAGAGGTTGGGGCTGGTCTCTTCTCCCAGGTAATTAGTGACAGAACGAGAGGGAATGGCTTCAAGCTGCAACAGGGTAGGTTTAGACTGAACATTAGGAAAGAATTGTTCACAGAGAGAGTGGTTGGGCATTGGAATAGGCTGCCCAGGGAGGGGGTTGAGTCACCATCCCTGGATGTGTTTAAGAGTCGTTTAGATGTGGTGTTGGGGGATATGGCGTAGGGGAGAACTTTGTAGAGGAGGGTAGATGGTTGGACTCGATGATCCCAAGGGTGTCTTCCAACCTAGACGATTCTGTGATTCTATTCTATGATCTTGTTTGGGTGCTGTGGGCCATGCACAAACATTTCATGGAGCGGGACTAGAAAGGGGGATGCCTCCACTACAAGCTCGCTGCCTGAAGTGGGGTGCTACCAAGCCACGACCCTCCCTTTCCTCCTTTTCAGTCCTATGAATCTTAAGATATTCAGCATCGGGCATCCCGGCTTTGGTAACAAGGCAGTGTTCCTACCCCAATGAACTCATGGCTTGCTCCCACAGGGAGACAACGCTGGGGCTTTGGCTTTCTCAGGCTAAGGAGGGAGCTGCATCCAGAACCTTTCCTTCCTCCCTGAACTTTCCAAACACCAGCAGTCGGTGCGTTGGAGACAGGCGGAGGAGCCGTGCCGGTTTGCCTGTGTCATTGACTGCTGGGCCCGCCCTGGTAACGCTTTCCTATCACAGAGAATTTGTCAGGGATGTGGAGGTGGGAAGGGGGTAACCTTGGGTTTCTGCTGGGGCTTGGACCAGGGTGAGGTGCTGTGGCAAGAACAGCTTTCTCAGAGGGGCTGCTTGAGGTTTTCTTGGGCACATTTAAGCAAAAAATCCAGTTTGGCGATTCACAGCCTAAAATAGCGACGGAGCAAGAGTTTAATATTATTAGGCTGATTATTATTTAGTAGTATTAGACTGAGCAAGTATTCAGTGACTGCTTTTCAGTCACTTCTGCAATACTTATGTCCCTTCTTGGATTCGGGTCTTAATCTTGGTTACTCAGTTTTGCCATCTGTTGGAATGGAATAACAATTCCTTTCCATATAGGCTTTATACGAAGAAATCTATGGAGTTTAATATATAATCTTTCAATCTGGTTTAATTAATTCAGAAGGAATGATGTACACACACAATATATGTTATTTCTGGTGTAAAATTACCAGTGGATGTTTCGCTACAAACAAAGTAGTTACGAATATGTTACCCTTCTTTTTATCAGCCAATATTTCAATTAACGTTTGTCTAATTCTTCTTTCTACTTGTTCTTCTTTCTACGTGGTTGTCACAAACAAAAGGTCTGATTTTTTTTTTTATCTCCATCAGGTTCTAGTGAACACATACTGCTATGCTTCCACTAAAATATGGAGGTGTAAGTCATGCCAAGACCAGAGAACGCGGTGAAGAATAAGGCACAATATTAAAAATATCCAGTCATTCCGATAAGAATAAGTAATTCATTGCTTTCAAATACTGAATGTCACAAAATTCTGGAATGATAGAATATCTTAGTTGTTTATGGCTGAGTAACTTTTTTTTTTTTATTATTAGATTTTTAACTGTAATAGTGTGGGTTCATTCTACAGAAATTTGCATATGGAAATAACTTTCCACAGAAGTAATCTTGTTTAGTTCAAACAGAACTAGCAAATTCGTAATGTTACCCTAGTGCATATTTAGCAGGAGTTTGTTTTCACTTGTATATGGAACAAGTGTTGTCCTTCGTTAAAAGAAGAAAATATGCACACATGCATATATGAAAAGAGATAAGGAAAAGAAAAATGCACAAACTGACAGCAAAATCCCCGCCTGCCCTTCAGTTTGCTAAAATAATGTTTGTTTAATACATGTTAAACAAAAAAGCCAAACCGTGTTATCGTACAGTTGGCTATTTGCCTAATGAGACTCAGTTTGTCCTCCTCTGCTTTTAATTCTGAGTTTGACAACCTGAAAAACGTATCTCCAAAATCAGATTGTCTTCTCTAATAGTCAAATATTGTCTTTGTGTATTAAAGGATAAATATGCCTCCAATACAGAAGGTGTGATAACTAGGACTACTGATAACTTCTTCTCTTGGCTGCCGTCCCACCAAATGTGTCACGTTTAGTCAAGATTTTTGCCCTTATTACATGCCTGGGGTCAGTATCCTGGAGATTCAGTGGTTACTAATGGTTACTTGGCCAGAGAAATGAAGAGGTAAGGCAGAAAAATAAAAAAAGCATACACATAGGGTANAAAATCCATCTTGTGGGGGCTGCAAAATGCCCTTTTTTATGGACTCAAAAAACCAGAGTGGTGGTAGCCCGCTTTTTGAGCAGTCTTTGAAAAACTTGTGACAGCAATGCAGGGGAAAAAAAAAAAAAAAAAAAAAGCAAAGATCTTATTTAGTTCCAGTGTCTGTGAAATCACAGGCTGGGAACGAGGTACCATCGGTGCTCTCCAGCTCAGCCCCCCCAACGCCCAGCTGTATGACCCCATGCTGTAAGCAAGGGCACGTAGCCAATATAAGGGTGAATTCTAGATATAGCTAAACTCAACAGTTAGCCCTAATCATATAAGCTTAATTTTTCTGTAGCTGGTGTAATTGTCTCTCCTCCAACAGTCTGCTCGGGCATCTGTCTGGAATTCAGATCGTATTGTCGTTGCGTGCCGCTCTCGTTTGATCTAATACCCGAAAGTTTTATTCACGGTTAAAGGTCTAAGCGAAACGGCCACTTTAACCAAATGCCTCCGTTTCAGCAGCTTCACCCAGTGACCAGTTTGACAGAGTGACGGCGAGAGGAATTAGAGCTGGTGCAGCTCCCTTCTTAATCATCGCTCGTTGACATTTAACGGCGGCCAAATTGTATCCGAGTGGAGTTAAGGTGTCCAGGGGGGTTTGTGTGTTACAGGAGGTGGGGGGGATGGAATGGAGAGCAAGGAGGGAGGAGAGTGAGTTATGCTTTTTTTTTTTTTTTTTTGGGGGGGGGGGCGGATATTGTCCGCGTTGAAATCAATCACAGAAAGACCACAACGCCCGAGGTGCGTGGAACCAGATCGCTGCATCTTGAATGTCACCCTGCCATTAAATGCCGGGTCTTAGCCGTTTGAAAAAGAATATCTATTTCTCTGTCTAGGGCACTGAAATGAATGAGTCCCTCTTGCTGAAAGTTACGTGGGAGTGAAATAGTCCTTGGGACTGGAATTCAGTTGCCAAGCTTAGCTCTCTGCCGCGCGGCTTTGTGGCTAATCAGGGCACGCAGAAAGGGTTTCCAGCTGCTCCGCGCTTTCCCTTGGGGAGGGATGCTGTTGCCGAGTTGGTTGTGTGTCTACGTGGGGCAGCACCTCTTTCAAGCAATGTATGCCATGGCCGGGGAGGCTTGTTGGTGGGTCTCGTTTGTTGATGGGTTTTTGTTTGGTTTATTTGAGGTTTTTTGTTTGTGTATTTGTTTGTGTTTTTTTTTTCTTTGTATCCCAGAGGAAACAGCTGGGGAAAAGATTTTGGAGTAGTCCTGCAGGCGGCCTCTTATGCCAGTTTATTTGAGCTGTTTGTTATGTTTAAGTTAATTTGTCCCATGTTTCAAAAACGTGGGCTCCTAAAGAATGTAGATGTGCATGAGAAACAGTAAAAATAAACAAATACTCCAATAACACCACCAAAACTGTCCTAAGGTTGGGTGAAACAAATCAGTGCGGGTATTCTCAGCGTGATGAACCAACGCTTGGGAACATAGTCCTAAAAGGAGCTCGTTCAGCGTTGGCCATGACCGAGTTTGTTACTTGGAGGGAATGAAAATACGTTTGCAAGTCAGGCTTACTCCTGCAGGAATGGTCTGCAGCGCTGGGGCTTGCACCAGCACCCACAGAAGGAGACTAAAGCTCCAGTAGCCGTGTTAGAGGTTGGTTCTGTACTTGCTGGGGGAGAAGATGGAAACTTAGTTATGCCTAACAATGTTAACCTAAAAGCGCAGGCTTTTGACGAGTAAAAGTTCTTCACAGCAATTGTGTAAAACCCCCCGTCCTTAATATGGCTTTCATTTGTTAAATAGCTGCTTCTCCCGTTGCTGGCTTTGAGTTAAAGGCTTCAAAATTTTGCAAGAAGCACTCATTTTTCACATGATTAACAGACAAAAGGAGCAGACAGGCAAAATGACATCCTCTGTTCCTTTAGCGTTTTAAAATAATTAGTCCATTTGATTTTAATGCAAAATAGATTTTCTCAATTTTGTTGTGAGAACATGATATATTTATGAAAAACTCTAAGTACAGCTTTTTCTCAAAATCAAACCACTTATTTTTTGGGTTTTTTACTCTTGCTTATTGGAGTGTTTCTTCACCCTATACCAATGAACAAGAATTAATCACCTTTCACCTTTTTTTATGCTGAAAGCTATGTTTCACTCTATTAACCCTTTGTTTTCTATCACTTACAGGGGCAGATCCTCAGCTGGAGTGAGATGATCTCCAATGAGGTTAGTAAGCTTGTCTCTAGGTAGAATGCTGAGGATCCAGTCCTGCTTTTTCAAGGCCATATAACTGAAGGTTTTTATGTTATAAATATAATTCACAGATTGTCTTACAATTTGTTGATAATTCTGCCACTGTAACTGTTGCTGTCTTAGTTACTCCCTCATATATACTGATTTTCTAAATGCTGTTTTACCATTTTTTCTGTCTTTTTTTTGTGGTTTTTTTTTTTTCCACTGGGTTGATCTCACTTCCTTCTTACTATATGCTAAAGACTGGCTTTAGATAGTCATGGACATACTTTGATACTTGCTTCTCAAATAGTTCCTGTAAATCTTGTGGCCAAAAATCCGTATTTCTTAGCAGCAGAGGCTTTGCTTCATTTCCATATAGAGTTTTTTTGCACACAGATTGGGTGGTTTGCAAACATTGGTACCGTCTAACTAAAGACATTCCTAAGAGACCAAAGCTGATTTTTTAGCAAGTCATTATCATAGTTTCACTTCCAGGGAAGAGTAGGATTCCGTCACCCTAAATCCAGGGTCACTGTAAAATCCATGCATGCAGTTTCAGCGAAGAGCCAGAAATAAGCCGCACGTGCTGGTTCTGCTTACTCTTATTTATATTAAGTATAACTGTGATTTTCCATGTTGATATGGCATACAGCGTGCAGTCTGTGGAAGAGACTGGGAGACCAAGGCAGGAACCCGAAATACCAGCTATCAATCACATGGTGCCAAGAGAGAATGCAACTCTGAGGCTGTAGTGCAAGACACAGGTTTGCACGAGGATGTATTTCCTTACCAAATGGGTTAGGTAACCATCTGTAGCTGGACGCAGAGAGGGAAAGAGTAATCTTTTACATTTATCCTTTGTCCACATAGATTAAGCGCAGCTTGCTTTTATTTCTGTTGCCTACCTCTATGTAATCCATGTCTTGGCAAGTTGGTTATCTTTTTTTTTGCATTTTATAAGTGTAAGTAACCTGCTTCTAACTTTCACCTAACTTCAGTGACGAATTATTTCAAGGTCACTAGCTAGCACCAAAATGTCCTGTGGCTGCGGCTGTCCTTATAGCTGGACCCGCTTGGTGGGTGAGGGAAAGGCTGTGGCTGTTGTTTACCTGGACTTTAGCAAGGCCTTTGATACAGTCTCCCACAGCATCCTCCTGGAGAAACTGGCTGCCCATGGCTTGGATGGGAGGACTCTCCGCTGGGTTAAAAACTGGCTGGAGGCCGGGCCCAGAGAGTGGTGGGGAATGGAGTTAAATCCAGCTGGTGTCCAGTCACGAGTGGTGTCCCACAGGGCTCAGTACTGGGGCCAGTATTGTTCTCTTTAACATCTTTATCAATGATCTGGACGAGGGGATCAAGTGCACCCTCAGTAAGTTTGCAGATGACACCAAGCTGGGTGGCAGTGTCGATCTGCTGGAGGGTAGAGAGGCTCTGCAGAGGGACCTGGACAGGCTGGATCGATGGGCTGAGACCAACGGGATGAGGTTCAACAAGACCAAGTGCCGGGTCCTGCCCTTGGGTCCCACCAACCCCCTGCAGCGCTCCAGGCTGGGGGCAGAGTGGCTGGAGCTGCCTGGCAGAAAAGGCCCTGGGGGTGTTGGTGGACAGCCGGCTGAACAGGAGCCAGCAGTGTGCCCAGGTGGCCAAGAAGGCCACCAGCATCCTGGCCTGTGTCAGGAACAGTGTGGGGAGTAGGACTCGGGAGGTAATTGTCCCCCTGTACTGGGCTCTGGTGAGGCCCCACCTCGAGGGCTGTGTCCAGTTTTGGGCTCCCTACCATAAAAAAGACATCGAGGTGCTGGAGCGGGTCCAGAGAAGGGCGACAAAGATGGTGAGGGGTTTGGAGAATAAGTCTTATGAGGAGAGGCTGAGGGAGCTGGGGTTATTCAGCCTGGAGAAGAGGAGGCTGAGGGGAGACCTTATTGTTCTCTACAACTCCCTGAAAGAAGGTTGTAGAGAGGTGGGGGTCGGTCTCTTAAGTCACAGGTGACAGGACGAGAGGAAATGGCCTCAAGTTACGCCAGGGGAGGTTCAGGCTGGATATTAGGAAAAAATTTTTCACTGAAAGGGTTATCAGGCATTGGACTGGGCTGCCCAGGGAGGTGGTTGAGGCACCATCCCTGGAGGTGTTCAAAAGACGGGTTGATGTGGTGCTGGGAGATATGGTTTAGTGATGGTGTTGCTTTTTTGTTTGTTGTGTGGGTGTCTATTTTTGTTAAAATTAGGTTGATGGTTGGACAAGATGATCTTTAAGGTCCCTTCCAACCTAGAAGGTTCTGTGATTCTGCGAGTGCCCAGCAGTTGCCTACTTTTCTCCCTCATAATACTCAAAGGCAAGAGGATATATGCCCGTGTAAGATGCACCAGTCTGCATTGAGAGTTAATAATGCAGTGATGTGAGGAGAAGGAAAAAAAAGTCTTCCTGTGCCCAGAAAAACTCTGCCATGTGGCAATTAATGGAGACCATGCCTGAGTACCTGCAGAGTACCAGCAGAATTGGTAGACACAATTCAGGGCACACCAGTAATACATCGATACTCAATATTGATCAGAGAGCAAATCACCAACGGAAGAAGAAATGTCTGCGTACCGACATTTTCCGGCTCAGATTGGAAACGAGTGAATATGGAGAAACAGTAAAACTACTTTTCCTCACGTTCATTGCATTTCATAAATATAAGTCTCAGAAACAAAACCAGCCGATAAAATCCTTTTCCGTTATTTCCTTCCCGTTTCCCTTTCAGCTCAGCTAGGGCATTTGCAGGCAGGTGAGCTCTTCAAAACCATCCTCCCACATAAGAAGCTATGGGAGCTGTGAAATATTGCTGCAGTCCAGTTATCTCTGAAATGCTGATCTGCCTGGCTAACATGGAGCTGAAATGCAGTTATTCCCTTTGACATGAAGACAGTTGTGAATTTGCCAGATGAACTTCCTTGACAAATGGCTACCACCNGATCTGGACGAGGGGATCGAGTGCACCCTCAGTAAGTTTGCAGATGACACCAAGCTGGGTGGCAGTGTCGATCTGCTGGAGGGTAGAGAGGCTCTGCAGAGGGACCTGGACAGGCTGGATCGATGGGCTGAGACCAACGGGATGAGGTTCAACAAGGCCAAGTGCTGGGTCCTGCCCTTGGGTCCCACCAACCCCCTGCAGCGCTCCAGGCTGGGGGCAGAGTGGCTGGAGCTGCCTGGCAGAAAAGGACCTGGGGGTGTTGGTGGACAGCCGGCTGGACAGGAGCCAGCAGTGTGCCCAGGTGGCCAAGAAGGCCACCAGCATCCTGGCCTGTGTCAGGAGCAGCGTGGTGAGCAGGACTCGGGAGGTAATTGTCCCCCTGGACTGGGCTCTGGTGAGGCCCCACCTCGAGGGCTGTGTCCAGTTTTGGGCTCCCTACCATAAAAAAGACATTGAGGTGCTGGAGCGGGTCCAGAGAAGGGCGACAAAGATGGTGAGGGGCCTGGAGAATAAGTCTTATGAGGAGAGGCTGAGGGAGCTGGGGTTATTCAGCCTGGAGAAGAGGAGGCTGAGGGGAGACATTATTGTTCTCTACAACTCCCTGAAAGAAGGTTGTAGAGAGGTGGGGGTCGGTCTCTTAAGTCACAGGCGACAGGACGAGAGGAAATGGCCTCAAGTTACGCCAGGGGAGGTTCAGGCTGGATATTAGGAAAAAATTTTTCACTGAAAGGGTTATCAGGCATTGGACTGGGCTGCCCAGGGAGGTGGTTGAGGCACCATCCCTGGAGGTGTTCAAAAGATGGGTTGATGTGGTGCTGGGAGATATGGTTTAGTGATGGTGTTGCTTTTTTGTTTGTTGTGTGGGTGTCTATTTTTGTTAAAATTAGGTTGATGGTTGGACAAGATGATCTTTAAGGTGCTTTCCAACCTAGAATATTCTGTGATTCTGCGAGTGCCCAGCAGTTGCCTACTTTTCTCCCTCATAATACTCAAAGGCAAGAGGATATATGCCCGTGTAAGATGCACCAGTCTGCATTGAGAGTTAATAATGCAGTGATGTGAGGAGAAGGAAAAAAAAGTCTTCCTGTGCCCAGAAAAACTCTGCCATGTGGCAATTAATGGAGACCATGCCTGAGTACCTGCAGAGTACCAGCAGAATTGGTAGACACAATTCAGGGCACACCAGTAATACATCGATACTCAATATTGATCAGAGAGCAAATCACCAACGGAAGAAGAAATGTCTGCGTACCGACATTTTCCGGCTCAGATTGGAAACGAGTGAACATGGAGAAACAGTAAAACTACTTTTCCTCACATTCATTGCATTTCATAAATATAAGTCTCAGAAACAAAACCAGCCGATAAAATCCTTTTCCGTTATTTCCTTCCCGATTCCCTTTCAGCTCAGCTAGTGCATTTGCAGGCAGGTGAGCTCTTCAAAACCATCCTCCCACATAAGAAGCTATGGGAGCTGTGAAATATTGCTGCAGTCCAGTTATCTCTGAAATGCTGATCTGCCTGGCTAACATGGAGCTGAAATGCAGTTATTCCCTTTGACATGAAGACAGTTGTGAATTTGCCAGATGAACTTCCTTGACAAATGGCTACCACCCACTCAATCCATCACTTCAGGGGAGCTGGGCCGCCTCATACTTTTTATTTTCTGTGCTTTTATCTTTTGTTCTGCCTCTCAAAAAGATCAAGGGGTAAAATCCAACCCAATATTCAAAAGTGTGTGATTTAGAGCACCAAATAAGTAACAAAGAGATCTTTTAAAATTGGATATTATACAGTAATCGTGTAGTTCAGAATTTCCTCCTTTTTAATATAGAAAAATCAGCTAGAATTCTTCATTAATATTTTAATTGGCGTTAAGTGTTGAGTTCCCAACTATCCACATGGTAATTTACACTTATACTGTAGCTGGTGGGAGTTGGTTTATTTTCTTTGTGCTAATCCAAGGATCTCACTTCCTGCAGCAGGAAAGCTGCAGGCGACAGTTGCACTGCACGGTGAAAAGCACAAAAGGAGAAGTAAAACATATATGCAATAATTTTCCTAGAAACAAGAAAAAATTACATATTAATCTATTATCTATCACCTCGCGTAGATTAGAGGAGCTAATAAGCATTTTGTGGGGATGAACAACTCTCAGCCTTGTCTTGTCTAAGCAGCCAATGGTGGAAATGTGCATTTTTAAGGAATTAGTATGTAAAAAAGCAAATTTTCTGTTCAGAACTTAGTGTGAGAAGAGGGAGGGGACACTCAGCAGATATGTAGCATCTTGGAAAACTAGGTGGCAGAGCAACCTGTAGATTTCCTAACTTAAGCATGTGCCATTTTCACATAACCTCAGGGGATACCCATGACAAGCACCGTCCTGCTGTCTTCTCCCCAAGGCTGAGGGCAAACCTGGTCTGGCAGAAGACTTCTCCCTGTGGGCCTTGGCACGTGGGAAGAGTAGGGTGGTGTTCTCAGTAAGGCTCAGTGGATGGAGGAACCAGGACTTGGAGACACTCTAGAGAAAACCCAGACCTACAGCTGGTGTAAGCCTGGAAAGGGGCTTCCAGAGGAGAAGATAGGCTGCCAAAATTGCTCTCCTTGTCTGAAGCAGGGAATTGTCCAAAGCCCAGGGCTGACAGGTCGCAAGGAGCTACTTTCCCACATCCCCTTCCCCTGCACTTTCCAGACCAGGTCCCCCAGTACCTTGTGCCTGGGTTTTCATTGCCACCAGTGCCTGCCGATGGGACAGGGAGGAGGCACTGTTCCTCACATGGTTCCCCTGCCCTTTCCTCAAGAATCGTGGGGACCGCTCTAGAAAGTGTATGATCTTTGTCACTGTGTGGTTTTGCTGTTGTCGGCGGCATTGCTGTCGGTTTTTTATTTGTTTCTTAAGGGAAAAAGGCTTATAGGAGCTTGGGGTTTGCCTGGATGTCTGTCTCTTGTTTTATTTTTTTTAATTTTTTTTTATTTTTGGAGCCCAGTGGCAGATTTCAGCCAAATGTGACAGAGGGCTCAAGCTCTCCCAGATAATTAAGTAACAAATGTCATGGAAATAAGACAAATGGGTAGAAGAGACAGATGCTGTAAATGCCCTTGCTGTGGGAAAAGCTGCAGAGTGGTATCTCACATCATTAGGCGCTAGAACAGCCACATGGGAAAAGGGCCCCTACAAATGCCCCAAACGCGGAGTTAGCTTCGGCTGGGTTTGTGTTCCATGCGTGCCAGAGCCAACCACTTAGGAGACAAAGCTCCACGGAAAGCAGGATTAATTCCTTCTGTGCCCCAATAGCTATTGGTTTTCTGGTTGGAGCCCCCTCGAAATGTTCGTTTGGATCCGACTGTTTACATTTTAAGAAAGATCCAATCTGCCTCTAAAGAGGTACGCTGAGGGGCATGTGATTTAAACAGAAAAAATGCCACTTTTACCTTATTCTCCTCGCAACCACTTCACCTGTGTCATGATCTGCACCTCGAAGACTTAGAAAAACGGGCACGGCCAAGACTCCGTTGTGTTGTCCCAACAAAGCTGTACCTGTCAGGAGAATTGAACCCACAGGGTGGGGAGGGCTGCGTGTGTTTGCAGGATTCAAGAACAGGGAGGAGAGCCCAGCTGAAAAATTAGGAGAATCGACTCATTCCACG
Organism: Calidris pygmaea; assembly: GCA_003697955.1. Taxonomy (NCBI): domain Eukaryota; kingdom Metazoa; phylum Chordata; class Aves; order Charadriiformes; family Scolopacidae; genus Calidris; species Calidris pygmaea. The sequence goes on along the minus strand of QJSC01016840.1, from coordinate 243,745 downwards.
GTATAGCCATGCCCTAACCATAACGGAGATGCAGCAGTTCCCCCAGCCAAACTGTCTGAAGGCAGCAAGATCAAGAGCCCTGTACGTTTCAAGGTAACCACGTTAAATATTCAACTGTTGTGGCATCGTGGAATAACACTGAACAAGAGATACAAAATAAAGCAGACAAGCCCTACTGCGGCCAAACATTCCAGCTGTGCCTGGCCACATCCAGGGCACAGCTGGGGACCAGTGCCAGATGGTGCTGGTCAGTGTTAGGAATACAGTAAATTCCAGCCTCAGACAAATTACCTGAAAATTATCTGATAATGCCAGGAAGGCCGTTTGCAAACCCATTCCTGGGGTTCTGAAGCTGATCGTCCTTGCTCCTGCTGAAAACTCAGGACGGGTTTTATTGGGACTTTAGCCACAGTCCAGAAGAGTGGAGGTTAGAAAATAGACACCTCTTGGCTTTGTAGCCCATAATTTGGGGGGTGGTTAGATCTGTGGCTCAGCCCAAAGTTCAAGGGAGGGAGTAGAGTCAGACTTCCTTCTGCAGTCCAGCTCTATTTAAAGATACATTTTTAAAATAAAAGCCTTTTCTGGATAGCCCGTGCAGAATTTATTACTAAGCAGATGCTCGGCTGTCTTTATAGTATCAACCACTTCTTTAATATTCTGTGCTATTTCCAATATTTCTGCTCCTACCAAAGGAGAACGAAAGAGAGGAGTCTTCTCCTTGAAGTCTCTATTTTAACTCGGCGCTGGTTGTGCGCTCCCCTGGGTGATTTCAGGTTACCTGCCATCTGTGACATGACACGGAGGCTGACTATGGGTAAAGCACCATAGTATTTTAGCACATGTTCAGTACCAACAAGCCAGCAGAAGCGAGTGGAGAAAACAGAAGCCTAATCATTACTCCATGTTCCTGGTGCATAAAGAGAGATACTGTCCACCCACGCAGTCTGCGATCGATGCCAAGTCTTCTGCAAACTTAGGGCTTTTAGTTCAGCTTCTCTGATTTACACTTGTGCATTCTTCCCAGCTCCCACCTTTGCGGGGACATAATGAACTGAGTAACCAGTCAGTGACTGGTGATTAGGGGCCTGGAGCATCTGCCTTAATGAGGAGAGGCTGAGGGACTTGGGTCTTTTGAGTCTGGAGAAGAGAAGGCTGAGGGGGGATCTGATCAAGGCTTATAAATACTTCAAGGGACGGTGTCAGGAGGATGGGACCGGTCTTTTTTCAGTGGTGCCCAGGGACAGGACAAGAGGAAATGGGCACAAACTTGAACATAAGAAGTTCCACCTAAAGATGAGGAGGAACTTCTTTCCTGTGAGGGTGGCAGAGCCCTGGCAGAGGCTGCCCAGGGAGGTGGTGGAGTCTCCTTCTCTGGAGACATTCCAAACCCACCTGGACACGTTCCTGTGGGACCTGCTCTGGGTGGCCCTGCTTTGGCACGGGGTTGGACTAGATGATCTCCAGAGGTCCCTTCCAACCCCATGTGATTCTGTGAATCTGTGGCCAGAAGTTATTCTGCCACAATGTCCAAAAAAAAAAGGGACTCTGGGGATGTAAAGCTGAGTTATAACTGCTTAGGGAGGTCCTTTCATTTGAAGAGGCTAAGAACAAAGCCTTTTCACACCTTTGTGGGCTTCATGAGGTAAGATGGTGGCTTCGGCTTGATAAGGTTTCACCAGGGTGGACACAGTCACATGGAGCTTCCCACCTAGGACCTCTTTTCCTCTGTTCCCCTGACTTGCCTGCCATTTCCAGTCCTTTAGGAGCTGCTGTATCTCTGTCCTCTCCACCTGTATGGGTGCTCCATAATCTCCTGAGCAGGGAATGGGTTTCTTTTGAATGATCTCTGAAATACGGCTATGGTGACATCATTTCATTAAAAAGGTGCTAATATGAGATGCTCAGGAAATTCAAGAACATTTATCTACTGTCCTGGCTAAAAATAGATCACTTAAAATATTGTGTTGGGTTGTAACCAAGAGTAGACACATCTCAGCCATGGGCAGATAGTGGAGAAGTTTCTAAGGAAGATAATTCACCCAGTCCAGACACATTGATAAAGAAGATGGTTTTGACTTAATTTAAAAAAAAAAAAAACACAAAACGATTAGAAACACTAACTATTGAGGGGAAAACATCTTAATATACATTGTTAACCATCTTAACATATATCAAAATTACCTAATGACATACAGCATGGGTAGGAACTATTCATTTCAAGGGCTGAATCACCTAGTAATACGAATAAAGGAATATTGTAGTGGAAGTCAGTGTAAGACAGTGGGTATGGGCTAATGCATCTAAAACTGTCAGAATGCTATGCTTGTTCTCCTCTTCGGCAGTTCTTATGGTTACATTATAAAACAGATCATCATCAATTCCCTGAAAAGCTCAAAATGAGCTGAGAACTTGTGTTTCAATGAGAGCTTGCTGTAGGAGACACAGACTCTAACTTAGGCTCATCCTTTGCTGTAACGACCGTAGAATCCGTACTGTTTAAACAAATGTTTTTAGACAGTTTTTAGAAGAACCAGCTAGTAGTAAGGCTTTGCCTTTTTGTCCCATTTTGTCTATGGAAAATAGTGAAAATAGGCTTTTTATACTGGAAGTTATAATCAGGAAAGAAAATGATGACTTAAAACAGCCTTAACGTCCGGTGTGTTAGGGGACTAAAGGACCTGATCTACTTGCTTACGAATATACAACAGCAATAACGATTGCCAGCAAGAGCAAAGGGGAAGGATTCTTAATCTGAAATAGCCATTATTCGCAACTCGGTTACCTCCTGTGGGGGTTTGTGTGCGTGCACATGTGTAAATTTGGCTTAAACTTAGAAATCTTGCTGATGTTTTACATGGGATAGTAACGTAGATCCCTAAGAAGTAAATGGAGTCAGCCAAGCAACATTTATATTTCTTTTTTTTTTTTTTTTGCTACTTTCTCCCTCCCTAGTTTCCTATAGGGGAGAATATTTTTGTTCCTCTGTGGCTTCTACCGATCAGGGTCATATTTCTCTCTATACATTATGGGGCCTTATTGGTACCAGGGTATATTTTGTAACTGAGGTCACTGAACATAGGATCAGGCCTTTACATATAAGTACAATAGTGATCTAGAAAGCTAAAACAAGGAAAATAATGTAAAATCTCACAATAATCATGTCTTTTATATATCACTATAATAATAATAAATGTAGTTATTTTTTAGAAGTTCCTAAATTGAGAAAAAAATTCTACTAAAACAGTGGTTACGCAATATGCATCCTTATTTCCTACACTCTAAGAGAGAGATGTTATGAGGACACATAGAAAAGAGGAGGCTTTGAGGTTACAAGGTTGGGCTGATAAAGCAACAATCCAATTTACTATTAATTGGGTTTAATGAGTACTTAGAGAGTACGTGCTACTGCAGGGCCTGATTCTCCTATGCACTACGACCTATGCAGTCCTTCGTATGCAAACTAAGTAGGTGTACATTGTGACAGAGGCAGGAAAATTGTAAGTCTGTTTACTGCTTAGCATCATAGCAAAGAAGACACAAATGACTGCACAGCGCACAAGATTGTACAGAATAGTTTCGATGAAGTAAATATTAAAATTTGAGTTTCTTGTAAATATTGTCAAAAGCATCCTTTTCAAACTGTCTGCATTGTTACATTCAATCAACTCCGGTTTACAGGATTCTAGACACAGATTTTCTTTAAAGGACATTAATATTATGTATTTTGCCTTTTCTGATCCGTTATGAATAGAGTGCTTTTGACTATTATGAATTCATTAGCATGATGTAATTTGTATTTAGAGCGTGCAAATTATCTCTGGCCTCAGCAGAGCTGAATGAAAACGGCACCATGTAGCTCTCAAGGCTGTGCTGGAGAGCGATGTTTTTCTGTAACTAAGACTCACAACGGAGTAGGAGACAGGGCTCCTCTCCGTACGGAGCTATATACGAACACGAGTAATTACCTAGCCCTGTTTCCTTTCTCAGGGTGTTGCCTTTCTCATCGTTAAAATTTAAACCCAAACCGAACCTGAGGTCTGATCTGCGGCAGGGCTGGCTCCACGTGCTGGAGAAAGGGGTGTGGGGAGAGATGCTGAATTTGAAATGAATAGTAAATCCAAAGGTGTAAAATTTACAAGCCATTTCTTTCTGTAATTAACACTACCCAGAGACTCATTGTATTCTCTGCCGAAGGAGTGTTACCCCGAAAATCCTAAAGACACCCAGGCGACCTGCGCTTCACTTTGGGACCTCTCTCTGCTGCGGGATCAGTCCAAGGATGAGCAGATCTTGAGGGCAGCAGAGAATCTCTTCAGAGTGAGGAAATGCCACCAGTGGGTGATGTGAAGCCAGGCTTCCCATCCCATCCCATCCCATCCCACATCCCATCCTTGCCCCTGCCCTGAAGGACACCTGGAGGGGACCCCAAGTCCCTCCAGGCTGGTGCTGAGCGGGTGTCGGGTACCTCCTTCACTCCCCCCATAGGCTAGGACGCAGGTCACATTCTTGAGTAATTTAAGACAACCCAAAACTATGCCAGATCCTCTTCTGGCCTGTGGCCAGGCAAGAGCTGGAGTAATCGGAGTGGGAAAATGCCTCACGGTGACATTTCCCTCAGCTGCGCCGGGCAAGACCACGGCACAGATGGGGACAGAGGGTGGGGAAGGTGGTGGCCACTGCAAAATAAAAAGATGCTAGTCTGCTCTGGGACTCCAGCTTTAGGATAAAAAAAAAACCCAAGAATTAGCAAATATTTGGCTCAGGGCCGTTCAGCTGGGATTTATCATGGAGGTTTCGTTGTCCATCTCACCCACCGGTTTTCCTTCCTTGAGTGGAAAATTGTTTTTAACCTTGTATGGCTGCTTTTGTGCTGATGGTTGGTTGTGAAATGTTGTCATTTCCGTAAACCTGATCTGACAGGGCTTTGTGCCAGTCGTGCTCAGAGTGGGCAGCCCCACAGAGGGCAAGAAGGAAGTAAATTGAGCCTCCAATGGCTCTATTTTAAAATGAAAACTCAACAAACTCTACAGGTTGAGTAGTCAGGGCAAGTGCTCTTTCCCGACAGCAGAAGTCCACAGGGCAATCAAAAGGTTGTTTAGATCCTGCCCTCTGGAGCTGAGATGCAATTGCCTTGTATTAGCATTCGTAAGTAGATGAACTCCTCGTTATCATAACATTGGTTCCTCCCAACTGGGCTTGGTTGGGGTTGTTTTTTGCTTAAAGGGAAGATCGATAATGTTGGGACAGGACAGTTCGAACGGTGGGTACCACACACAGTGGGCGTGCTGGTTGTGATAGCCCTTGAGGTTAGAAATGGGACACGTTTGGCACCACTGTGTAATATAAACAGGGAAAATACCAAGGGGAGTTTAGCTTGCGCTGCCCAGGCTAGTACACCTCATTTTTTAAAAGGCAAGTAAGTGATCTCCAGGGATGGCTTAGAAGCACTAGAGAAAACGGTACCTGCTTCGCTTTCCACTGTCTGTGAAGGTGCCCATCAAGACTCAGTAAGACATCCTGTAAATAGGGGGAGGGAAGACAGGGAAATACTAAAAAGCAGGTGAGGAGCGGAAAGAGGAAGAAAGTATTATTAAGATAACATTTACTCTGGCTTTCCTGCACCGAGGAAAGGGATTTAACAGACAGTGCAAATGTGTGCTGCGGTCTGAACCCAAGCGGTCGTTACGGTGTGATAAGTGAAATGGCTGCTCAGAGAAGATGAACTTGTTAGGTATCCAACATGCTCCCAGAAATAGATTCTGTGAAATACGTCTTTTGCTGATTTTTTTCCCCCCTGCTTGAAAGGAGAGAGAGCAGACTTAAACACAAAAGGCTAGTTAATAAAATATACTTTTTACCAGAGGAATGAAATGAAACCAGAGGATCTTGGGCTGAATTCTTTATCTTCCAGGTCCCACCAACCCCCTGCAGCGCTCCAGGCTGGGGGCAGAGTGGCTGGAGCTGCCTGGCAGAAAAGGACCTGGGGGTGTTGGTGGACAGCCGGCTGAACAGGAGCCAGCAGTGTGCCCAGGTGGCCAAGAAGGCCACCAGCATCCTGGCCTGTGTCAGGAACAGCGTGGGGAGTAGGACTCGGGAGGTGATTGTCCCCCTGTACTGGGCTCTGGTGAGGCCCCACCTCGAGGGCTGTGTCCAGTTTTGGGCTCCCTACCATAAAAAAGACATTGAGGTGCTGGAGCGGGTCCAGAGAAGAGCAGCAAAGATGGTGAGGGGTTTGGAGCACAAGTCCTGTGAGGAGAGGCTGAGGGAGCTGGGGGTGTTCAGCCTGGAGAAGAGGAGGCTGAGGGGAGACATTATTGCTCTCTCCAGCTCCCTGAAAGAAGGTTGTAGAGAGGTGGGGGTCGGTCTCTTCTCTCAAGTCACAGGCGACAGGACTAAAGGAAATGGCCTCAAGTTACACCAGGGGAGGTTCAGGCTGGATATTAGGAAAAATTTTTTCACCGTAAGGGTTATCAGGCATTGGACTGGGCTGCCCAGGGAGGTGGTTGAGGCACCATCCCTGGAGGTGTTCAAAAGACGGGTTGATGTGGTGCTGGGAGATATGGTTTAGTGATGGTGTTGCTTTTTTGTTTGTTGTGTGGGTGTCTATTTTTGTCAAAATTAGGTTGACGGTTGGACAAGATGATCTTTAAGGTCCCTTCCAACCTAGAAGAAATAAGTTTATTCATTATGATGATTGGCTTCTCTTACTGTTCCAAGGAGCATGAGTCCAGACTGTTCTCTGTCGTTCTTGCTCTTGTTCTTTGACGAGCATGAAGTTGATGGTGACTCTATTCCAATCTTTAAGTACCATTAAGGTGAAGTTTCAAGATCATAGCATAGGTCTAAGCCGTATGTAAGAGCAGAGAGGTCAGTTCAGAGCCAACTTAAACCTCTAAGTCATGCCACCAAGGAACCAACGAAAGGGCTGTGGGTGACAGTCCTACCAAGTGAGACTTCTGGAGAGGAGGGCAGGCAAAGAGGACGCTGATCTTCTCATCCACGGAGCTGCTCCAAAAAGCGCCGAGTGGACGTGAAAGATGAAAGGCCTAGCGGGAGACGTGCTTTTTGTGCTTTTTTTGGCTAAGCTTCTAACAGTGAGCCACGAAGTTGTCATTCAGCCTTCGACAGCTGAAATGTGTAAGCCCCACGCGAGGCAGCTCCGTGCAGCTGAAAGGAGGGCTGCTGGATCGCGGAGTCAGATTTGTAGCCTGCCGTCAGCCCGGCTGAACACCCGTCGCCGAGGTGTGAATTATGAAAGTTAACTTTCCAAACGGCCGAGGGGCAGTAAACGTTCATATAAACCAGGCATGGCCCCACACCAAACAGCCCCGGCTCTCAGGGTGTTTGGATTGCAAACATCTGATCAGGATCCAAGCTTTGCAGCTGGCCTTATCTCGGCGGTGGCCAAGCCAAAACCCTGGGGTTTGTGGCCACCTGGCACATTCTGCGATCCAAGGACAGGGTTGATTACCTGCTCCTCTGCCACCTCCAGCAAACAGCCCTTTTTTGCACAACATCCCTTGTGCTTCCTGCCTTACTCTGCTGTTCTTTCTCTGGCTTTGTGTTTTTTCTCTCTCTTTTATTTATATTGGAAGTTCTCCGAAGAAGGGACACGCTTTAAATCTGTTGCGAGCGATTCTGGGTAGAATTGTGCAATATTGTGGAAAATCCTCCACGGAAGGCATGGAGGCTGAGCATGAACTTTGTACCTTCCATGCGGGCTCTGACAAAGGGAAGTAGGCTGCTGTGCTCATGAAAGAGAAGTGGGCAAGAAGTACATTTAATAAACATACCCCGTTCAACTTGGAAGACCTTCTGATGCTTTAAAAGACGTAGCAGGGCAGGTTAGCTGTAGGTGCCCGTGGAATCCGAGCCAGAAGTCTCCAACCATTCCTGGGGTCAAAGACTGGACTCTGTAACCATCTGTGTTTATTCTTTCCACCTCAAATCCCACTGACTAAGTTTCAGGGATGGAGATTGGCAGTCTTGTTGCCTGTGTTTTTTTTATTCGCTGGGATGTAATGCACAGAGAATTGCTTGGACTTGCCAAAATACACACTTGATCCCCTTGTTGCCTCCCCGTGGCAGCAACAGCCATGAAAGGAGTTGTGTGATCACCCTGTTCTCAGTGGACTCTCCTTTTCTCCCTGGACCTTGGAAAGGGGCTGAAAGAAAGTGCTGTGCCTTGCCCTAAAGCTTAAAGTCAGACCAGCATTGTGATACTAAATTTTTGGGTTTGTTTTTCCTCCCCCCGCCCCGTCTTCTGTAAAAGAAATAGTCAGATATTATGTCAATATCAAAGAATGCTGACTTTTGCTGAATTCTAGGAGGTTAATTGGCATACTAATTATCAGTAATTAATAAATGCATATCCAGACAGGACAACTTGAGATTTTATTGGTATGAAATTTGTCCATTAGGCACACTTCACACTCATCACATCCAATATTTCTGAACCAGTAAGACTATTGATCTAAGTTATGGATTCTGCTTGTGAAATTGTGATGTGTATTTAATACCCTCATCTTAAACCAGAACAAGGCAATGCTGAGCTTGCATCTGGAGTTGTCTCAATTTCCTCTTCTCACTTAATGGCTGAAAAACACATGAAATTTTATGGTCTCTTTTCATCCCTGGTTACAACTGTCTGCTTTTAGCTGAACAGGTTTCCTGAATCTATGTTTTGGGCAATAGTAATTACATTGTTGACTCATGGTCATGTGAGGAAAAAATTTGGAGATTCCACACTGATAAAATACCTCCAGGGCTGTTATCTGAACTTCTGGAAAATCGAAGGTTAGTAATATTGTCTGAGACAGTCCAGTAAAATCTTCAGTTTTCAACTTTTTGAGAAATAGCTCTGTTCACTGAGAACCTAGTGCTGTGGCAGGTCTTCATGGGTTTATAAATGATCAGTGCACATATTTTTCCCTCTGTTTTTCACTGTTCCTATCAATATGGAAACATACTCGACCAAGTTTTCTATACAGACCTTGCATATATAGATCTCCTGGATCAGATGTATGGCTTCCTTAAGCATTTTTGAAACAGTCTAGGTCTAGGACACACCTGGGTGTCTAGGCTCCCGGTGATAGCCTTGGAAGTAGACCCAGCTTTGCTCTGGGTCTACAAGCCCTACAAACATCAAGGGCCTGCCAACGTCATCAGAACACGGTTCCTTAAAGTGTGGGTGTCGGTAGGAAAATTATTCCATTGATACCACCCAGCTTTATGTCTCCACTCACGTGGGAGTGCAGAATATGTCTGACAATGTCTTCAGCTGTTCAGGGGATGAGCACTAACACACTTGTGTTTTCTGCTTGATTATGGGATTGGAGTGGGTGGGAAGGGTTCTGTTTCTTTTTCAGCTCACGTCTCACAAATCTGCCAATATGTTGTCATCATCTTCTCCACCCAGACTGCTGCAGGAACCCCAGCTTCATTACCTGTTCTCATTGCTGACTGTTTAGTTTTTGAATTAATTCTTTTTTTTTAGCCGGAGCAAGATTCGGAGGTGTTGGGCTTCACAAGGACAGTCCAGGAACACGTGATCCTTGACACACGATTAGTCTCACGGGTAATGTGGGGCAACCCATCGTCTGTGTGGGGAATAGCAAGTAGGCAAATGACAGTGCAAATCTAACATAATGTAGCTTCAGTCAGAAACAGACAGCTCCAGGTTCTGCAGTATCACCTACTGAGACCCCAGGAAAGGTTGGAAAGGTCAAACTCCGAGCTGTTTCCCTTTCATCTATTTGTGAAGGGCCGTGAAATTCTTTGTAGAGAATTTAACAAATAATGCTTCAGAAATGTATTTTCCCCTAACGTCCTGCTCCTTTTTACTTCCCAAGTATAAAAGCCAACAACAACTCAGCACGCATGTTTTAAGTTGAATAAAAAGAGCTGGTAAGAATGCATGTTTCACCCTTCCAGAGGGGTCATTATAAAAGAAGTGAGGTTAAAAATAATGTTAACGTGATCTGCGAAAGAATGAACTCTTCATTTTTCTGCATCTTTTAAGACATTCTGAGATCTCTCTGTGTGAACCCTTATCTCATCCTCCTTCTTTTCCCTTTCGCCCCACACCCAGCCTCTCCGTCTCAGAAAAGGAAAGTTTTTGGTATCTCTGGCTATATCTAAATGAGGGGGCCCTCAATGTTCTACCAGCTCCATCTTAGGACGAAGTCAAGGTGCGTATTTTCCCTTCTCACTTTTTCCTTTTGCCTCTGGCACCATGTCACCATGGGAAGAAAATCAGGCACCCAATTGTAATGGTTGCAGGGGTGTCGCAGGATGCACACCTCTGCTGCTCTCCTCTCCATTAACCTATATTAATGCAGATCTTCAGTGAATCCCAGAGAATTTGTAGGAAATTTGAAATGACATTGCTGGTGTTCTACCCTTAAAAAGCAAATGTTAGTGAGTGTTTAAAGACATCCTGTTCTTTTTGTCTTTTTTTTACCAAACTCTTAACAGATTCAAGACTATCTTTGTCCAAAATGCAGGAGAACACATCCTGAAATACTTGTAAAAGTGTCCTTCTTGACCCTCAACTGTTGGTGTCCTCCATGGACTGTGGAGTTCATGATATGCTGCTGCCACAGGAAGCTGCTTGCTGTACAGCCTTCTTTTAGGCAGATACTCAACATCATGTTCCTCAGGGGTCAGTACTGGGACCAGTGCTGTTTAACATCTTTGTCAGTGACATGGACAGTGGGATAGAGTGCACCCTCAGCAAGTTTGCCGATGACACCAAGCTGGGACACCAAGGGACCCGGACAGGCTTGAGAGGTGAGCCCGTGCAAACCTCATGAAGTTCAGCCAGGCAAAGTGCAGGGTCCTGCACCTGGGACATGGCAATCCCAAGCACAAATACAGGTTGGGTGGAGAATGGATTGAGCGCAGCCCTGAGGAGAAGGACTTGGGGGTGTTAGTGGATCAGAAGCCAACACGACAATGTGCGCTGGCAGCCCAGAAAGCCAACTTCATCCTGGGCTGCATGAAAAGAAATGTGGCCAGCAGGTCGAGGGAGGTGATTCTGTCCTTCTACCCTGCTCTTGTGAGACCTCACCTGGAGCACTGTGTCCAACTCTGGAGTCCTCAGCACAAGAAGAACATGGACCTGTTGGAACGGGTCCAGCAGAGGGCCACGAAAATGAACAGAGCACTGGAGCATCTCTGCTATGAAGACAGGCTGAGAGAGTTGGGGTTGTTCATCCTGGAAAGGAGAAGGCTCCGGGGAGACCTTATAACGGTCTTCCTATACCTGAAGGGGGCTACAAGAGAGATGGGGAAGGACTCTTCATCAAGGAATGTAGTGACAGGACAAGGGGTAACGGTTTTAAATTGAAAGAGGGGAGATTTAGATGAGATACCAGAAAGAAATTCTTTGCTGTGAGGGTGGTGAGGCACTGGAAGAGGTTGCCCAGAGAAGCTGTGGCTGCCCCATCCCTGGAGGGGTTCAAGGCCAGGCTGGATGGGGCTTGGAGCAACCTGGTCTGGTGGGAGGTGTCCCTGCCCAGGGCAGGGGGGTTGGAACTCGATGATCTTTAAGGTCCTGTCCAACCCAAACCATTCTATGATTCTATGATCATCTTAGTAATAAGTTCCCCTCAGGTATCTCGGATAGACAGCAGGAACTACAATTCTACCCATCGAGGCACTTCTATAAGGCATTTTGCAAGCCTAAAGTTCTTAGCATCTCATTTTTAAGGATCCTAAATACCTGGAGAACTTGAAGAATTCCCAACCCTGAAATTTCAGCATGTGGTACAAATTAGTTTAGCAGCAGAGTTATGTTTTCTGGATTCACCACACAGGCTTATTCTCGGTGATGAACTAGTATTTGCTGGCCCTGAAGGCAAGCAGAAACACAGCAGTGGTTTAGTTTAATGGTGATCTCCTGGACAGAACAGGAATGTCAGAGCTCAGGATGCTAAAGCATTTGTATTATTAATGGACTTATTAGCGTAGTTATTAATGCTATGTAAATAATAGTCTTATCATCACAATGATTGTGATGATTATTATTAATATTAACACAGTTATGAGCTCTTTGCATATTCTATAAGGAGATGTGCCCTGGTAGACATAGTATCTTCTTATTTTTTCTTCTCAGATATTCACAGTCATTTTCTGCTTTTTTCTGCCCTTGTAGCTATTGCTTTTCTCTTCTCATCTTCAGCCTTTCCTCTCTGTTATCCCAATTGTCACTCTTGTCCCTGACTCTTCCCCTACTCCAGGGAATCATCAGTCTCCAATTCCACAGGATTTGTTCCCGGTGTGTCACAAATGTTGGAGTTGTGCAACCAGGGCTGGATTCACCACATGGGACACTCACTCACTTTCATCCCCGGAACTGGCTGAGGTAGGAAGTCCCAGATTGTGGTGACATAGATACATGTTCATTCTTGATCTCTTTCTCTAGAAGTTTCATGGGCACAATAGGATAAAATAGCACAGAAAAAAGCAGAATAGTACTATTGAACATAATTAAAAGGTGAATATAAGAAACATCACCTTATAACAATTAATATTAAGAAAATAATTCTTCTTATGAAATCTGGGCATCTTTCTGAAGGGAAAGGTCAAGTTCAATGTGGTTACTGCCTTGGCCACTTAAAATTTTTGGCCATGCTGTACTGTGCACTAGATGGACTTTGAAACTACTAATAGGATTTGCATTGGCTTCAAAATATGTTACAACATCTCATAAAGCTCCTTCTGAGAGAGACAAGGTTCCTGCTGTTTTAGTGTTTGCTGCTTCTGTTCTGGGATGGACTGCATATACAAAAAGACACATATCCCTTCTTTTTTAGCTCCTGGGCTCAATTGTAAGAAACCTGTGCCTGCAGAAGGACCAGCTATTGAGCCTGGAGCTTCTGCAATGGAGGCAGGGGAAAAATGACCCCTTTTCCCCTTTGTTCAAATGGCATGGTCTTCTCTGTCACCATTAGGACCACGTAGTATCACACATGCAGTCTCAGAAGTGCAATTGCAGATGGAAGCTGGTGGCTCACGTGCACGCATCCATACACGCACATCCAGATAACAGCTGCATCTGGTCCCAAAATGACCCAAGTGCTGTCTCCCAATAGAACATTCCAACAGACCACAAGGTGTATGAGACAAGGACTGCTTTTTTAAAGTATATGCACTTCTATAAATATATATATGCACACACGCATACATATATTTATGTATGGAGAGAGTAGGAGAGAGACACCATGATACATATCTAAGTACACAAACATCGTCTAATAAAATACGACCCTGCTGGTGCCACTACCTGTTGGCAATTAATGAATTGTTGGCAATTATGAAACTAGCTAAAGATAATAATATATAAAGATGCTTTTTTTTTCCAGGTATGAGTGTTTGTTCTTATGCATGGTCAGAAGAAAAAAATAATAACGAGTTCTAAAATTGATTTATAACAGTGCCACCAGCAACACCTTTGCATTTTCTCAGTGTTTAGAGATCAGAGAACTGGTCAAGCCTGGCTGTTGTGTGGATAACCCCACAAAACTCTGCCTTTCCCAGTGGAAATTCTGCTGCCACAACTGTGGCTGAGTTTTACCACCATTGGAAAGGACAGGGAGGAAAGGAGACGTGTAACAGCAGTGCCTGGCTTTAGCAACTGTGGAAACTTGCCATGTATTCTGTGCATCGCTTTTATAGCCCTGATCATGACATATGATAGATGCCAGAAAAGAGTCTCTTATCATCATTTCGCAGACAGTCTCTCTTTCAGTATATGCCCTGGGCATGATCCTGCTGGTTTCACTGGCACTGATACGGAAGAAAGTATTTGCTCTTCTCTGTAACCTATTTACAGGGATTTCTTCTGAACTCCCAGAATTTCCCCTGGAGTAGGACAACCCCATGCTGTTCTTAGTTAGTGTTATGAATAACATTTTCCAACAAAAAAACGCGGCTGTGTTCAGCCCTAAAGATTTCTGTCAGAAAGCGTTTGCCAAAAGCAGCCCAGGATTTAATTTGGAATTTTGACTTTTGGGGGCAGCCTGCTCCGAAGCTGGGGACCATTGGGAATCCAAGGTCACCAGCTCAACAGGAGCTAGCTCTTCCCTGCTTCGCACAGGGAACAAAAAAAAACAGGAAACCTTGGCTGTAAAGTAGGCCATCAACCTTGGAGTTTCAGATAGCTGTTCAGAGGAAAATAGAAATTTTATTGAGCAGATGTAGGTTCTGGGTAAAATATTTAATCTGGGAAGTATCATATGTCTTAGATTTGGAAAAAAATTCTCAGAATTTCTGGTTCATAGGAAATTGTGAAACCTTTTAGATTTTGGTTCAACTTTGATTGAAGTGAAGTTTGGAAATGATTGTTTTTCACGCACCAAAAAAGCTAATTTACTACCAGTTCTTCTGCTGCAAGCTAGGGCTAATTAGGGAAGAGGTGTTCAAATAAAACCAATAGCTGTGCTACGAATCTCTCTCACATCAGTGAAACCTGAGGAAAGCTCACAGCAGCATTGATGTTATTGTAACTAGGATTTGAAAGCAGGATAGGAAATAAATGTCATTGCCTTGTCAAAGAGATGTAAGACTTACACTAGCTGTATATTTGCCCTCTGGACTGTAGGAAAGTGGTGGAAAGAAGAATGGAAAAAATAGAAGCACTTGAAAAAAATAATGGAAAGGTAAGACAAATAACCAAAAGTGTTTTGTAGCTATACCTAAGAATTTAAACGTCCATTTACACTTACCCAGTTTTGAAACACCAGAGTAAACTTTGCAGGGGTGTTTAGGAACAAACCACAGGGACCTCACTATTTCTCATCTCCATGGCTTGCAGAGAAATGGAGTGATGCAGTGTCATGTAATGTCCTCTTCATGCTTCGAACGCACTTGAGGACCACGAGTGGGCAGGAGCCACCAGCCCTAACGTGGGAGGCAGAGAATTTGGTGCTGCCGCCTGAGACGCTTGGGTTTGGCCACTGAAGAGCAGTAATGGAAGGGTTTCTGAGCATTAGAAAGCTGTAGCACTTGGTCCAGGGCTTCCTCTCTGTGCAGTTTTAGGCAACCAGAATCTCTTATCTTTTTCCTGAACAAGGGAAACAGGCTTACCTGGCCATGAAAAAGGGAAAAAGTTACCCACCTGCCAGGGGACTGGCAGACACTAAATGCACATGCCCATGTGCGCTCGCATACAGCAGTCGGTTGCAGTCCCTTTGGCTGCACAAAGTGGTCGATAATGCCATTGCAAGCCAAGTGAAAACAAAGAGTTAGTCCTGAGTGAAGTTTTTTGTTCTAAATAAAATGACCCTGATCAGCGGGTGCTTTTAAAGAAGTTCCCGAGGAACCCAAGGTGGTGAGGGGGACACAATACTTTACGCAAAGGTAATTAAAAAAGAGACAGTTTAGATGGGAATATGGAACCTCATGTCTTTTTTTTTTTTTTTTTTTGCTTACTGCATTTCAATGAAACAGCGGTTTTCTTATTTTTTTGACTCTGTGAAGTGTGGACCAGCATTGGCCATTGGCACGAGATGTTTGCTGCTTCCATTTTCCGTTGTACGCTTGGCTTGGACAAGGTCCCTCCCAAAACCAGCTTTACAGAACACGGAATGGGGCGAGCTTGCCAGAGGCACCGCGTAGCCCAACTAGTCAACAGGCTGCGGCAGCTGGCCCACGGCGGTGAACCACCTCCCCTTAAAACCGGTGTCTTGAATTACTAAATAAATTCAGCAGCTTCTAAAGATAGGGGCGGCACAGCGACGGCTCTCAGGCTGGGCAGGCCACTTACTCTGTTATACAAGAAACTTGGCCTTCAGGGCAACGTCAAAATTTGCCTGCAAAATGTTTGGCCAAAGATCGACAGTGCTGGAGCGTGTCCAGAAGAGAGACACCAAGCTGGTGACGGGTCTGGAGAACAAGTCCTACGAGGAGAGGCTGAGGGAACTGGGCATCATGTTGAGTTTGGAGAAGAGGAGGCTGAGGGGAGACCTCCTTGCCCTCTACAGCTCCCTGACAGGAGGGTGTAGAGAGGTGGGGGTTGGCCTCTTCTCCCAAGGGAATCATGAGAGGAGCAGAGGGAATGGTCTGAAGTTGGGGCAGGGGAGGTTTAGATGAGATCTCAGGAAGAATGACTTTCCTGAGAGGGTGGTCAGGCACTGGAAGGGCCTGCCCAGGGAGGTGGTGGAGTCACCATCCCTGGAGGGATTTAAGAACCGTGTAGACGTGGCACTTCAGGGCATGCTCTAGTGCCCGAGATTGTTGGGTTGTGTCTGTTTGTGGGGGTTTTGGTGTGTATTTTTGTTTGGGTTTTTTTGGTGGTTGGACTCGATGATCTCAAAGATCCCTTCCAACCATGAAGATTCTGTGATTCTGTGAACTTACTGGACACTTTGTCTGACCTCCCCATGGTTTTCTCTAGTATGTGGCAGTCTAGTCTGTCTGAGAGCTACGTTTTACTTGCATTTTAGATTTTATCTACATTTTACCTTTAGTGTCCCCCTGAGAGAAAAGCTGAGGTAGTTTTAAAAAGAGGACAGAGCAAAGAGGAAGGAGAAAGGTAGCAAAACCTGCAGCCTGAACTGATTGTTTTAAATCAGACTCCTTGTGTGAATATTGATCTTTCCTGGTAAAGAAGAAAGAACAGGGCTGTGAAAACACATCCCACCTGCTTTGCTCAGACCTGCGTGGTGGGACAAGCATTGGCTGTGCTTGCATACGTGCCATGGGGGTGTGATCAGGCCCAGAGGGCTTTCGAGTTGCAAGGGCAAAGGTCTGAACTCCAACGAAGGGGGGAGATCTTTATAAAGAGATCAGTCATGCTGCTGAGAGCTCTCCGCTGCTTCACACTTGCAATCTGGCACATGGGCTCTTTGGAACAGTAACTGGTTTAGCACTTGCCCCAAAGGCTTCATCAGTTTAAAAAAATCATCATTTTTCTCTGAAAACTTTATGCATTACATTACTATGGTAGACAAATTCCAGGAGAAAAAAAAAAAGTAGGATTAGTGAAATACTTAAAGAAATTATTCTATTTTTTCCTCTGTAAATCTGATGGCATTTTGCAAATAGTAAGTTCCATGTTTTGCTTGTAGATTTTATAGTTCTGGTCTCTGATTTATGTGGGTTTGATACATGACCAAAGAAAAACTTTTAAAAATTTGTCTTTTTTTGTCCCCCCAAATGGCCGGCGGGACTTATGACATACTCTACTGCCATTTAAAGCCCACTAAAGTAGGTTAGAGAAGTGATCCTGCATCTTTAAAAAATAGCATAGCAAAATATTTTTTAACAGCAATCCTTTCATGCTTCATCCCAGGATCATGAAAATGGTCTCCTTCCCCTATGTGCCTAATAGTGAACAAATCAACACATTTACCTTCATAAATGGAGAAACTATGGAGAAATCCAACAGTCTCAAGTGCAGAGGGCACAAAACTCTTCAAAACCACAAAGTAAAATCAACCTTCAAACAAAATCGCAGGCCGATGACCTCGGTCTGACTTCAACTTCCATTCTGTATATATTGGGAACCAAATCCTGGGCTAACAAAGAATGAACTTGTTACCTTGCAAATGGTCAGCAGAAGGCCTTTTCCTCACCACTGTCTTCCTGAAACCTTCTGGTGTGTAAGGAGGACAGCCTTTGTGATTCAGCCCTGGGCCTGGCTTATGCACAGAGGTGAATGCTCTTCTGAAAGAAGAAGGAAAAAAAATAGAGGTGATTCAGGCTGAGCCTTGCTAGACTTAAATAATGGTTTTAAATTTTGAGAAGTCAGAGTGCAGCTGATTAAATCTGCAGCTGTCTAGGTGAAAGCAAGGGGTTGGTGGATCTCAGAAGATTTGGGACCAGATTCATCCATATGGTTTGAATCATTCTGTCAATAGAAAACAGCTGTAAAACTCTTTCCCTGGCCAGAAAAAGTTGGGTTTATGACTGCTTTGTGTCTCCAAGCATCTGATGAATACAGCCCTTTGTCTCAAGAAGCATCAGAAAACCCAGATGCTTATCTGCATTTCTCAGCTAAATAAATCGTGAGAGTAATTTTACAGTGATAGCCCTTCGTGTGCTTTTTCAGTCATTTTTGGTATTGAGTAATTGATAAGATAATTTGAACACAAGTTCTCTCTGTGCTAAGAGGAGGTTATATCTTTCATGGCCTCCGTTTATTACAAGGAGAACCCTGCTCTGGGAAACTCAAAGTCTAGGTATAAAACAATTAACAATCAGTCTAGATAGACAGAGCAAGACAAACAGTGTGGGAAGAAAGTTTAAAAAGGAAGAGTGACGGAGCACTCGGCTCATTTTCATGTCTTGGTAGGTCTGCAGGGGTTTGTTTGTTTTTTAACTCTGTTTCTTTGACGGACTCAATGGGAGGACTGGGGTTAGAGGTTTTACAAGATGAGTATTTTGAGAAGAGTCTTTAAAGAATGAGAGGTGGAGGCCTAGTGGATCGGGTCAGGAAGGGAATTTCAGGCAGGGGGGTCCCATTGAAGAAGGCACCAGAGAAAGAGCTGGCGAAGCAGATGTGTGCAACTGGAGCCAAGTAAATGAGGCAAGGGTGAGAGGATGAGAGCAGAGGTCTTCCAGCAGACTTCCCATACTTCTGCTCCCACTCCCACCTTAAGCCTGAAATGCATGAAATAGAGAAGTGGGGAGTGCCGATGGAGAAAGGATTGCAGTGGAAAAAAAACTAACTCAACATCCTGAACTTTCAAAAAAGATGTGTTTACTGTTCTGAATTGAGAGTTTCAATTGGAAATTTTGTCTATTTCCACCTCCTAGAACTGGCAGTTAACAACATTTTCTAATTCTTTTTATAGATTCATTTGCAAGAAGTCTGCTGTGTTTTCATGTTTGCTTGAGACCACTTTCACACTTGTGTTGGCCAAACGCAGAGACTCTGGAGACTGAGACCGAAAGAGGTGCTTTATTGTTTCTTCTCTTGCTCGGTCTCTCTCTTTCTTCCCCTCACAGGCATATTATTTCTCTTTTTCCTCTCTCCTCTGAAGGAAATATTTCTGAATGTGCACTTTCTCAGTCTTGTCCGAATGCTCTTTAGATAAAAGGTCAAAAATACAATTTTTGTCGCTGTGTAGATACCAAAGAGAAGGGTAAAAATGGAACAGCATCGGTTTTGTGGACTACATTACAAATAACCAAAAGCAACAGCTTTAGGACTGATTTAAAAAGCCATGCAAATTTGCGAAATCTAGCAGCCTTAGGACACTGTTTAGCACTTTGAGAGACATTGCATGGTTTTATAAAGATCCTTTAAAACTTGGCAGGATATAAATCTTCTTTTCCAATTATTTTGAAATCACGCGAGCTAGACGTACTGGAACTTTTGATCACAAGTGGTTACCGAATTGCATATTCTCCAAGTACCCCCTTTCAAGGTCACACTCACGTCTAGACCGTAATGGCTTTCGGTTCCCTGATGGTCTGAGGGCTCTCTGCCCTTCCGCTGACAGCTGTGGGACTTAGACAAGTACAACGAGATAGGAAACTCATTGCTCTGGGGCTAGCGAGGCTTTGCACCCATTTTAAATAACTTTGCATCAGTGAAACGGCGTCGCAATGACAAAAGAGGCAGGAGCAGTTTTCGAAGGGTTTTGAATTCAGGTATGCTTATTTCTCTGTTCCTTGTGACCATAGGATCATCATAAAATTTCCTCAAGTTAACTAAAGCACTAGGTATTAAATGGAATGCAGAAGGTAAAAAAATAAATCACACAATTACAAGAAAAGCCTGTGTGATAAATAACAGTTGCAGGGTATTCTTCCAATGTTCCTATTGACACTGTAAGTGTCGGTATAAGTTAAGCTTATTGCAAATATGGGATACATATCTATTGGCATGGCAGCAAAAAAAAAAAAAAAAAAAATCTGTCATTTAGTTTAAGCAATTCAATAGACAGTGACATGCTAGCAATAAAGAGAAAACTTTTGTGTCCTTTTAGAAATTTTACCTACCTGCATTTACCTACATAGAGAGTAGTGTATTCTCCTGCTGTTGAGTTAGTGCAAAATCAACATTCTCTGGCTGACAAGGATACTTCTGAAAGTGTTATTCAGTGCTTAAGAGAGTACTTGTCACTTGCCTAATTTTAATAGAATTAGCAGACAGTTTGATGGGATTACTATGTCTCATGGTAATCCATCTTGCCTGTAATACTGGGAATTTTTGGTGACAAATGTGGCTATTGGCTTAAACAGACTTTTTTAAACCTCATTTTAAAAAGTCATTGTGTCATTGAGCATTGTTATTATTAGATGTGGACACATGCCAAAACCCAGAGCTGTGCAGTCCCAAATCAGGAGAAATTTGGGATTGCACAGCTTTCAATTTTGAAACTACCTCTCATTAATTATAACTAATGGTTATTATTTCTTTTTTTTATTGTTCTTTTTTAATGCCCTGAAATGTTTAAAATAGAGACGACATTGAAAGTAGAAATTAAAGGATGGGCAAGGAGAAAGCAGGTTAACTTCACTGTAAGGAAAAACTAGGATAATAGAGTAGAGGATATTGGAAAAAACATTTACCTAGCAGCGCAGTAAAATGTTTGACCAAGTCGAATACCCTGGAAGACTCTTGCCTTCCCAGGAGTCTTATAAATAAGGGCTTAAGAAGACAGTTAGAAGGGAAGAGGGACAACTAGCCTAGACAGTTTTCTAGGATCTGTCTGAGGCTTAATTTCTAAGACTGTACAACCAGATGGTGGGGAGATGCTTTCTTTGCTAACCATGGAAAAAGACCACCATCGTACAAAATTAGAACCAGTGCAACTTCTCCTACAACGTACCTTCTGCTACTGATTTAGAGCCTGTATGTGAAGTAGAAAGGGGAAGGCAAAGGACCCATCTCTACCTCCCTCTTTTCCATCTGCTATTTTGGCTCATAGGAGCTTTTGTGAGCAGGAGTAGAGTAGCCTCCAGTGTTACGCGATGCACAGCTGAGCCAAGATGGGGAAGGACAAAAGCGACCCTCATGCTGTGCAGTCAGGACTGCGACTCTGACGAGTCATTTGGAGGTACGGAGTGTAACAATTGGTACAGAAAAAGGACTCTTACAGGACCATGAAGAGATAAGGTAAGGGATGAAATGGACCCCAGCAGTGCCAATGAGGGGATAACAGAGCTTTCCAATACACATAGGGCTACCTTCCTATGTAATATGGTGTACTCTTCTTCCAGGTCTAATACCACTGCCAAGCTGAAGGCTGTAAAGTTAAGTTCCTTTTGAGGACTTCCCCATAGCTAGCTTATTTGGCAGTCCTCGTCTGTATGGCTTTTGAGGTTTAGATACAACCTTCCCTCCTAACTCAGATCATTAAGTCCTTTCGGGGACCTCATTTCATTTGGAATAAAAAAATTAATATCCAGCTGGGATCTCAGAGTTAATCTGAGGCAAAGGCAGTACCTACCACCAAAGAAAGAGATCATTTAGAACCACCTCAACATATTGAACATATGAATGTTCCTGAAGTATGTTCTCTGATTTACTAGAAATAGTTTCAATCGCACATTTGAAATTTCAGATTTTAAAACTGTGGCACTGGTGAAAATCATATTTATTATGTAAAGTTACATTAATTTGTAATTGATTTTTACAGGAGCTAGTAGGTGTACACACAGAAATGAGATTGTTCCTAGATCAGGGGTAATATATGTAGTCTAAAAAAGGGTAAGTAAGAAAAGTGGTGAAAATATGACCGGTGTATTAATCCCAGAGAGTAGAAACAATCATCTCAATTTTTGCAGTACTGTTCTTGAAATGTGTAGCCACAAGAAAGTAGAAAAATGTCCCTCATAATAGAGACAGAGTACGTCTTACACTGATTAGGTATTCCTTAGTGTGACCTCCATTTCTGTAAAGACAGTCCAAATGTGCAAAGAGAAAAAAAAAATATAAACTGGATGCTGAATACTGTGACAGGTGAGATTCTGCTGAAAGTGAAAAATGAAGAGAGCAAGGCCACTGAAGGATTCCAGTTTTTATTATCTCACTTGGACTAATGCACATTTCAGTCGTATGTGGTGTGTAGCATATAAATGAGCTGTATTTGCAACTGAGAGCAAAATGCAAGAAGAGGAGGAATATTCTTCTAACAGAGGACATATGGGCCAGGCTTATCTGTACAGCATCCTCACTGCAACGTTTCTAAAGGGAGAAATCTGTACAATTAGAAGTCAGCTTTGGCGAACCGATACACAAATTTGCCAGGAGGCTTGCTGGAAATCTGGACGGCTTTAAGGTCTACATAGCACTTTGGGCATTTTTATACAGGGCTTTTCTCTGGAGGCTCTGGAATGCAGCACCCTGGATCCCTAGGAGAAACCGTGCTGGTAGACCCAGGGAGCAACAGAGGACTCATCAGAGAGCGCGTTCCCTCTGCCATCAAAATCAGACAAAGCCCCCTTCAGTCCTTCTCTTGACGTGGCTCTTACTCACAAGCCTCTGGACAAGGTGCTGTGAGGCTCTGGGCGTAGCAGTAGGAAAAATTTTGAAACAAACCAAAACAGGAATGAGGAAAGAAAAGAGAGGGAATAAACTGGGGAGTGATCCCATGCAAACATAAAGCAAGTGATTCAGTGGATGGGAACGAGACACGGCTGTTTTGGCTAGTTCATGCAAATATCACAGAAAATACAAACAATGCTCATGGCTCATGTCTCTTTACAGCAAAGGGCCACAAAGATGATTAAGGGCCTGGAGCATCTCTCCTACGAGGAGAGGCTGAGGGACTTGGGGCTTTTGAGTCTGGAGAAGAGAAGGCTGAGGGGGGATCTGATCAATGCATACAAATACTTCAAGGGAGGGTGTCAAGAGGATGGGGCCAGTCTTTTTTCGGTGGTGCCCAGGGACAGGACAAGAGGAAATGGGCACAAACTTGAACATAAGAAGTTCCACCTAAACATGAGGAGGAACTTCTTCACTTTGAGGGTGGCAGAGCCCTGGCAGAGGCTGCCCAGGGAGGTGGTGGAGTCTCCTTCTCTGGAGACATTCAAACCCACCTGGACACGTTCCTGTGGGACCTGCTCTGGGTGGACCTGCTCTGGCAGGGAGTTGGACTAGATGATCTCCAGATGATTCTATGATCATGACCCGTAGAAAGGAGGAGAGTTTCTGAGTGACATACCTGCAAGATGAAGGGCACTTGTTTCTGAAAACTTGATGTTTGAAATTGGTATGAAGTTGCATAATTTAAATATAATAACTTTGATTTTCTGATTGTCTGTATGTGTCCGAGTCAAAGATTACCAGTTAAATAGAATTTCATTTATTTGCAACTCTGTTTTCAATTAATTTGGGAAATAATGCCAACCATATGGTTTTTCAGTAGGTTTGAGTTCCTGATGAGTTTGGTTCACAACGTAGAATTTATATTACCTTGTTGGAGCACAACCTTCTCCAGAGCCCATGGTGTAAAAGAAGAGTCTGCAAGATTAACTCATAGATTCTAAGACATTCTATTTCTTTTTTCCTTCAGCTCCTTTTGAAGCTTCATTTTACGTCTGAAAGGTGTGTGTTTTAAATGTGTTCTATCTCCAATAGTTTTGCGTTGTAAGTGTAACAACAAACATCAGTGAACACCATCGCTCTCCTTCAACAGGTAAGTCTTAGAAGCAAGCCATTGCTGTTTATCTTTATTCCTATAAGTTTTAAAATGCTATATTATTTGAATTTCATTGGTTTGAGCTTAATTTGATATTGAAAAGATCCAGATATTTAACTATAATTAAATGTTTATTCAAGATATCTAGTTGTTGCTTATTTTACTAGTTATTAGGTTGTAGATAAGTGCAGCGGAACATTTCTTTTCTAGTTTACAATACTTAGTACATGAGTAATTATTCCAACATACACGCATAAGAGAGTAAATGAATATAGGAAAAATCTTTCCTGTGGCTAAATTTTTGTGTGGTAAATATATCCTCATGTTAAGGACTTGATAGAATACATAAGGCACAGAACATGGTATGTATTACTTGCTCTTGGGTGGTCTAGTAGATCATTTCTACAGCTCAAAGCCCCTTGCCAGTTAGTGAAGATACAATATAGTATTCTTCCATGACTATTTACATTCCCTTTTTTGCAGCAACTTCAAATGCATACATTAGGCATTTCTTCCCTCTTGTCTTTTTTTGATCTCCTTGAAGACAAATTTTACCATGGTGTCAAAATATAACACAGTCCACTCATTCATTAGACACAGATCTTATTTACAGAAGTCTTATTTATTGTAGTGAGAGAGAGAGCATATTCCTGAAGAATGGTCATGGAAGAAAAATAAAAAAAAAACCATGAATAGAAAGCTTAAAAAAAAATAAGTCATTGGCTCTTTTATCTCACCACTGCTTTTCTACAGCTGGGGAAATGGTTAAGAAGACACTGCAGAACAGAAAATCTGAGAAGTCCTGCAAAATTCAATGTTATTATTTTAGGGCTTTCTGAACAGGCAAGTTCTGCAGTCCTTTTGAAGCTCAATTATAATTCAGCAGGAAGAAGCAAAGGAGAAAGATTTTAAATCCTCATTGGAAATGGAAGTTACAGAGGGACTGGATGTAGAGTGAAGATAATGAGACCTTTTTGTCACTGATCTAGTCAGGGAAGATGCTGCATACAATTCTGAAATGAATGCTTAGTTTGACCGTATTTCAGATAATGTCCTTCCCAATTTCTCCCCCGTAAAACCAGTCTGGATTTTCGTGGAAGAAAAAACTCCAGTTGTTCAAAACCAAATTAAATGAACCTAAGAAGCTGTAGTGCTTTTTGCAGTGGTACTTACATGCTTCCACTTATAAAGAGCCTTTCTTTTAAGGATCTGAGAGCACTCTAGCCATGAATCAAACTTCAGACTGACGATGCAAAATACTTTAGATTATTTCTAGAAGAATCAGAATGATTTGCAGTCAGAAGATGCTAATTTGTCAAAATGAGAATGGACTTTGTAAAGATTTGTCTTGATAAGGTTGAGTGTGTTAGGTTGATAAGGTTGAAGTGCATGTTTTGACTTTTGCAGCTGTCAGAATATATTATATGCCAGTACAGGAATGCTGGAAGTCCAACTGAGGGTCACACAATTGTTTTGACCCTAATGAAAGTAGACACTCCATTTTTTTAAAAGTTTATTTTGAGATTTTGATAATGAAAATACTCAGAAATTTAGTTTTGCAGGAACTTAGAGTTATTGACCTTCCATTACCTTTCAACATTTCAGGATGTAAAGGAAGTACAACTATTTTTTATTTTTTTTTTTTAATTTTCAGGTACTGAAAGATTTGAGATTTTAGCAAAGGTAATTATGGTATCAGGTTTTCAGAACTTAAACCCTGTTTCTGTAAATGCTATTGTGTAAATTAAAATTTAAGTACATAAGTACTTAAAGTAAAAAGTACATAAGTACTTAAAGTTTGTACGTCTGGGGTGTTACAGAAATTTAAAGAACCTGTCCGTCTGAAATGAAATCAGTACTTTTTGACATGGTTTTGCAATTATATATAAACTGTACATCCACAACGTCAGCCATTACTCACAGCTTAGGCAGAAAGCTAAACACAGACACTGTGAATAAAGCAAATAAAACAGATATACGTAGACTGTTCCTCACTGAAACTAGCTATTTTATATGTGTGTGTTGAACAGATTTAAAATGTTTAAAATATTTAACATGTAATTACTGAAAACTGTCCAGTATGGATGATAGTGTATTTAATACCAATCAGTACTGAACTGTAAAATGTCATATTGAAAAATCACATTCAAAATGAAACCAAGTGAGAATATTTGTACATAGTATATACAATTTCCAAACTATCCTGGGCATTAGCAATATACTTTTTTGGGGGTACATATCTAAAAACAGTAGCATATGGTCTTTTACTTCAAAGAGGTGCCCTGCGTATTTAAAATTGAACAAAAGTTTGTTTCACAGCTGGGTTAAGGTTTAGAGACAAAGGGGGCAGTCATAATAGGAAAGATGGTTCCGTATAAAGCAGGAAACAGCTCTGATCAGACATCTGAGAATGTACTGAAAAGGGATGTTAGTGGAACGGTTCAGGGTAAGGGGAGAAGCTAAAGTCAAAAAGAGGGAGGAAGCCATCATCACAATTTACGTGGGATTTACGGCAGTTAGATCACAGAATCACAGAATATTCATGGTTGGAAGGGACCTTTGATAGACAACACAAAGTGGAAAAAGTGCTAATGTACAAGGTCAGCAAGTAGGGTGAAAAGGATAAGGTTTGCACAGATACAAAATAGGCTTAAACATGGAAGAAAGAGGGTAATTTTGAACTGCGGAAAGAGGAATGCAACTAATAGACCTCTACAAGGGTAATCATTAAGGGTGAGTCTGTTCAGGTTTTATATCCGTGACCTAGAAGAGGTAATGCAACTCTCTGACAGAGTAGGAGCTAGAATGAAAGACCAGTCATCAAGTGAAAATTGGCTTAGACTAGAGACTATGTGGTTTAGAGTAGAGCTGAGACTATTAGTAACAGGAATGAAATATACACATCAAGCAGATGTGCAACAGAAAACAGCAATAGAGAGAAGGATCTCAATGAAGTAATCTAGAATAGAAATGTTGTTTATTAGTTTCTCAAGTTAAATAACTGAGAAAATTATCATAAATATAAGTTAGAATAATATTTGCCAGAAGACAAATATTACTGAATATTCAAACAAATCTTTGAATGTGTGTTACAAATGTATTTATGTAAATATATCCACACTAGAAAAGCACTCCAACTATAAAGGTAACTATCAGCCAGCCCAAAACTTAAAGGAGAGTTAAACAGCTTTCATTTCCTTGTTAATAGGATAGAGATTGGGTTTGATGCTGTATACATTCAAGGCAAATGTAAGGACCCCGAAAAAGGAAATGTCAGAATTTTCTCCTGCACAAATACATTGGGTTATCATTATAATACATTAACTAATCAATTAGGTTACCTCACAGTTTTGGGTTTCTTTTGCTATTCCTCATAACACTTTCTTGGTTTACATTTTGTGAGACAGTTATAAATGCAAAATCTTTTACAAATTTTCAAAAACTGAAGGTGAAATAAAAGCTTTTATCTTTTACGTAACTTTTAAAAACAGCATGTTATGATGCTGATAATAATACATCTTAAACAATTAATACAGTGTCTCTTATTAATCTGAACATATACACACAAATGTAGCATATATAATTCACACTATATAATTACTGCAGAAGACAATATAAATTTTCTTATCCTGGAAGCTTCTAAATTATGATGAAATTTTCTGTACTTGCAAACTGCTCTTGGCTAAAATATGTTCTTTTCAAATACATAAGCTGAAAATTGTTTCACTCTTTGACCTGTGAGCCAAGTTCCCCAAAGCCTGATGCAAATTAAAATGGCTGGGTTATAAATATCTCTGAAACTAGGTATATAATGGAAACACAACCCGATCCTTCACTACAGCTGTACTCATGGGGGCTGTTAGGGCAGTTTATAGAGCTATCAACGCTGAACTATAAGTTAATGAGGAGGAACAATTGACTGTAATAAAGCACCCCCAAACAAGAAGAAAGCATTAAAAAAATGCAGGAGCTGAAAGTTCCTATTGGACTTTCCATTATCTATGTCCCTGTACGCAGCTTCTTTGCTCCTCATTCTGCTTCGGGAAAACATTGAGTGCACCCTCAGCAAGTTTGTTGACAACACCACGCTGTGTGGTGTGGTCGACACACTAGAGGAAAGGGATACCATCCAGAGGGACCTGGACAGGCTTCAGAGGTGGACCCACAGGAACCTCATGATGTTGAACAAAGCCAAGTGCAAGGTCCTGCACCTAGGTCGCAGCAATCTTTAGCACAAATACAGGCTGGGTGGAGAATGGATTGAAAGCAGCCCTGAGGAGTAGGACTTGGGGGTGTTGGTGCGTCAGAAGCTCAACGTGAGCTCACAACATGCGCTCACAGCCCTGAAGGCCAACTGCATCCTGGGCTGCATTGAAAGAATTGTGGTCAGCGGGGTGAGGGACGTGATCCTGCCCCTCTACTCTTCTCTCGTGAGACCTCACCTGGCGTACTGCCTCCAAGTCTGGGGCCTCCAACATAGGCAGGACATGGACCTGTTGGAGGGAGTCCAGAGGAAAGCCGCAAAGGTGCTCAGAGGGCTGGAGCACCTCTGCTACGAAGACAGGCTGAGAGAGTTGGGGTTGTTCATCCTGGAGAAGAGAAGGCTACATGGACACCCCATAGCATCCTTCCAGTATCTGAAGGGGGCTACAGGAGAGCTGGGGAGGGACTCTTTGTCAGGAAGTGCAGTGACAGGACAAGGGGGAACGGTTTTAAATTGGAAGAGGGGAGATTTAGAGGAGATACCAGAAAGAAATTCTTTGCTGTGAGGGTGGTGAGGCACTGGAAGAGGTTGCCCAGAGAAGCTGTGGCTGCCCCATCCCTGGAGGTGTTCAAGACCAGGCTGGATGGGGCTTGGAGCAACCTGGTCTAGTGGAAGGAGTGTTGGAACTAGATGAACTTTAAGGTCCCTTCCAACTCTAACCACTCTATGACTGATTTAGCTTCTTACATTTTCATGTGCTGAATTCAGTAAGTACACTTTTGTATGGCTGAGGAAGGGATATGTGTGAAACCTAAAGTAAGAAGCCAGTTGTCAAAAAAGCAATTTACTATTCTCATCTAATCTCAGCCTTCCCTCTGTTCTCCTTATTATTACATGACCGGGAATGCACCGTAGGATGACAGCAAGACAAAATTAGAGATGGCTTCGTTTGACTTTTGTGCCTTTTCACACCAATCTACTCCTACAAGTTTTATCGTTAACATTTGAACATGGCACAAAGTACAGGTGTCTGTGGCAGACAATCAGTGCTTGAGAAGAGAGTGCATAAAGACATGGCTTAGTTAATGTTAGGGTATAGGGCTAATGTGGAGAAGGGAGAAAACTGCCATTATTCCAGTCATACAAATGCATCACTAAGTGTATTTAATGCATGCTTTGACTGCCGCTATAAAGCCAGCATTCACTGCAGAAGAGATAACAGAAATATTCTTCTCAGTTGAGAGACGATTGGTGACAGCTCAGAGTGATCGGGTTTTTCTTTTCCAGCCAGAAGTCATTGCATTCCGTTTTGAAAAAGATCTATAAAGATTGAGATTGAGTGAAACCCATTGATAAATAATAGTGCTAAAAGTACCTTTGAACTCACCTTGATTATTTTACACTGGGAAATTCGTGCTACAGGAAGCGTTAGATGCATCCTATGTCTTGGCTTGAGACATACGCATCAAGAATAAACCAAATGATCAAATAACCCCTCCAATTTTATGTTTTTCCCTTCTTGTTGGCTATGTGCATTCTCTTTTCTGAACTGCATACATATACTTCTTAGCAAGAGTAATAAAGAGATAATTTGGACAAGATGTGTGCTTCATAAAAAGATGGATGTAGTTTTCATGTGTCTGGCTTAAGTTAGTGAGTGGTTTTAGAATGTGAAATAATTCATTGTGTGTAGCTTCAACTCCTCCCAAATACTATTATTTGAAATGTAGTAGCGTAATGAACCCTTTTAAAATTAGACCTCCCTTTGGGATCCCCTAAGCCTGTGCTTCATACCTGTCACCTTCGCTTGCAGGATTGCTGCCGTCTTGGTTTTCCATCTCCGTTTATCCTTCCGTGACAGCGGGCTGTGATGGGTGACAGGTAAAGGTAATATGAGGATGGCTATGCTGCTTCACAGTGTCGCTCCAGACTGCAAGAAAGCCACAAGCCTTCAGAGTGCAGGAACTGAAACCCCCTTTGACAAAATGGGGCTGTGCTGAGATCTTTTTCTCCAGCCTAGGCCAAGGCACGGTTTGTTACGGCCTCCTTTCCTGTGCACAGGTAATGAAAAGCCAAAATACAGAAATCAGGCCATCTACGTTTATCAATTTTGCTTAGTCAGATCCCAGTCTGATCCTCAGCTAAGAATGTGAGGACAGTTTTTAGCCATAAAAATTTGGGCAACAAGTTAGCTTCAGTGGTGGTGCCAGGTGGTGCCTGCTATATACCTGTGCGGGACTGCTTTTATGGGAAGTCCACTAAATTGGCCTTTCATCAGTGTGCCTGCACCCATTGGTCGACTGTCGGCTGAACAGGAGCCAGCAGTGTGCCCAGGTGGCCAAGGAGGCCACCAGCATCCTGGCCTGTGTCAGGAACAGTGTGGGGAGTAGGACTCACAGGAGGTGATCGTCCCCCTGGACTGGGCACTGGTGAGGCCCCACCTCGAGTACTGTGTCCAGTTTTGGGCCCCTTCCCACAAAAAAGACATTGAGGTGCTGGAGCGGGTCCAGAGAAGGGCAACGGAGCTGGTGAGGGGTCTGGAGAGTAAGTCTTATGAGGAGGGGCTGAGGGAGCTGGGGGTGTTCAGCCTGGAGAAAAGGAGGCTGAGGGGAGACCTTCTCGCACTCTATAACCACCTGAAGGAGGGGTGTAGTCAGGTGGGGTCGGTCTCGTCTCCCAAGTCACAGGAGATAGGACAAGGGGAAATGGCCTCAAGTTGCCCCAGGGGAGGTTTAGATGGGATATTAGGAAAAATTTCTTCACGGAAAGGGTTATTAAGCCTTGGAATGGGCTGCCCAGGGAAGTGGTTGAGGCACCATCCCTGGAGGTGTTCAAAAGACGGGTTGACATGGTCCTCAGGAATATGGTTTAGTGGTATGTTTTTGTGTTTTGTTTTGTTTTGTGGTTTTTTTGGGTTTGGTTTTTTTTTGGTTTTTTGGGGGTTTTTTTGGGGGTCAGAGTTAGGTTGATGGTTGGACTAGATGATCTTTAAGGTCCCTTCCAACCTAGACGATTCTATGATTCTGTGATTATACACTATGCTGGAGGACTTGGTGGCACAGATGGAGATTGCTATGCACCCATGACTGCAAACACAGCCCTTTGCCTTCTCCAGGAACAGGCATCACCTACTGGCATTGCCTTCCAGGCAACACACGCCCAAAGGACCAGCTTCTTCAGTTTCTTACACCCTTTTGAGGCGAGGGGCCACAATCTCCTGAGGATTAAAGCAGTGGTCTGGAGGAGTGTGAAGGGCTTGAGGGAAGGGATGGGAGATGCCTGCTCCTCTCAGAGGAAGGGAGACTGTCCCAATGTGCCTCCTGACTCACTACTGCTGTTAACAAGGATGGTCATACAGCAAGAGACAGCCTACCTTGCTCTCCTGCTGCCTTTGCAAGCTTGGAGCTGTGCATGTTATGGCTCCAGTGGGCAAAAATGGTTATGTGTTACTGATACATAAAGGGCAGAACTCCTTAAGATAAAGAATCTGACAATTCAAGCATTGGTTTTATCCCGCTGTATCTCTAGGCAGTCTAGAAGAACAAGATGCAAGACCCTCTAGATGTTATTATGGATCCTTCTGATTTTTAATCCTACAATTATTTGTACAACGGTGAAGAGAGAGAAAAATAGTCCTTCAGCATGTCTGCTGGGCTCTTCAGACACAGCGTGTTCATAGACTTACTATATATACTACACATGCTGCATAATTGCAGTGGAGGGAAAAAAAAGAGAAAATTGCACATTTAAACTAAATTAAATTCAGAACCTCTAATACGTCAGGTCATAGAAGGCATGTACACGTTTAAATAGGACTGCTGCTTTGGAAACCAAGTAGCTCTGAAGTACATCTACATGTTGGCTCTCGACTCCATGCAGCTCCATTAGGTAATGTTTTAAATATAAAGCCACTTAATGATGAATGTTCATAAATGAAAAATGCACATTCCCCATAAAACGCTTGTCAAACAGCAGTGCTTGCTTATTTTTAGCACACCAAAAAAAAAAAAAAATCACTTTAATCCATATTGTTGTGAAACTCCTGATCTGCCCTTGAGAGTCCTTCCCAGGATTTAAAATAATCAGTTTTAGAAGGCAGACCTCTTATTTTTATAAGTTCCTAAATTTTAACAGATATCTAACAAAGTAGAGGGGCAAAAAAATGCAGAATGACATAAGTTTGAGGTGCTTTAATAGCAGCATAAAATTTCTTCATCTGGAGCTGCATGACTAACTGTTAAGAGTTCTTAATTACCTTAAGGAAATTTAAGCCTTGATTTGACAAAGATACGCCGATTACAGGGCC
The DNA here is from genome assembly GCA_003697955.1 of Calidris pygmaea. NCBI lineage: Eukaryota > Metazoa > Chordata > Aves > Charadriiformes > Scolopacidae > Calidris > Calidris pygmaea. The sequence goes on along the minus strand of QJSC01016840.1, from coordinate 211,635 downwards.
AAAATTTCTACAGTGACAGACCAGGCAGAAGGTATTCTCAGTAAGGGACCACTGTTATTAAATACACTGTCACAGAAAATTACGCCAAAAGCAGATCACACTTAAAGAGGCTGCACAGCAAGACACACCCTTTTAAATTAGACTGTCCTCTTGCACTCCATGGAGTTTGTTCTGTGTTGGAGTTTAATTTAATTCAACACAACTCTTGCTGTAGCCAACCTTTTGGCTCCCACCATCTTTTCTCCCATGTTTTGCATCTTATGGAGGCTATTTTTAAAGTTAATTAGATTATCCAAAATAAAGCAGAAAAAGATGCAAATCCCAAACGAATATTTAAAAGCACTATCATATGAAATAAACTATACAGTGGTAGCTGTTAATTTTCTTCTATACTAACTGCTTTTTGAAGAAAAAGGATTCTCAAGGAAATTCTTTTGAAGTGTTTATTTCCATAAGTCCCTTAAAATTACTTTTTTTTAGTCTTAAAATTAAGTAGTAAATATGGAAATGAAACATTAGACAATGGGAAAGGAGGCAACTAGAGGGCACTGGAAACGTTGAGTGCTAAGCAGATGATTTTACAAAGTCCAAACCTTGACCAACAAACAAGTATCTGCTGTCAGGATGTCACTTGGCCCCAATCCTGTAAGCTGCCTGCTCCCCAGGAGCAACCTTTGTGCTCATTAAAGGTAAAGGAAATCCTCTAGACAAGAAGATCTGATTACTTAAGAAATATCTTGAGAAAAGCTATGGGTACCGTGATACGCAATCTGCTTAATAGGACCTGGGAAAAGATTGGGAAATATATGGTATGGTGGATTGTTATAATTCATCATTATAGTAGTAGTGTAAGTAGTAGTATAGTAATATACTAAACTAAAATAGTAATATAGTAAGTAGTACTCACACACCTTAGCCAGTGCTGATGAGCTCTGTGCTAGGCACTGCACAACCACCCTGAAACAGCCGGTTCTTATCACCAGAGATTTATAGCCC
>QJSC01016840.1:68574-204469 GCA_003697955.1 Calidris pygmaea | reverse complement strand
AAAATTTATTTGTGGACTTTGCGTAGGACAATATTCTTCTGCTTTGAAAGAGGCCAAGCAGATATAGTACATACCAGAATAGAACTTGTGTGTAATGAGTAAATGCAGTTGTATGTAGAGTGCACTTAACAACCTTACAGTGTAAAAACACAAGGCACTCAGAGCTGTTACATTTTCAATGGCTTGATCAAGAAAATGTTGAGAGAGACTGGTTTTGCGGTTAGGATTAGTGGAATCCCTCAATGTCCTCGTTAAATTTAATAAACCTATGTAAGAGAAATAATAATAACACTTCGCATGTATATTGCGTGGCTCTTTCTAGCAAGGATGCCCAAGCCTGTTGTGAGAATTCGTGAATGGAGCATCACTGTCCCTCTCCGTGGATTGGCTCTCCTCCTCCTGCCACAGACAATACCTTCTCCTGGGGGACCCTTGGGAGAGGGTCCTGCAGGAGGACACCTGGCTCCAGGCAGATCCACGTGTGTCCCTGCTGCCTACAGCTCCTCCGGCAGCTTTACATTTTTGTTCAGATTCCTCGAGACATTTTGTTCAGCAATTTCCTAAGGCCCTGGTGCTGTGGATCAGGCCTCTATTTTACCATTCCCTTTTTATTTTTTAAAAATTGACAACACAGTATTTGTTTACAGTTTGTAAGTCTGCATTCCTCTAGGTTTTCAGCAGTACCTTTATCTTGATTTTTATTTCAGGTTTTTAGCTGGGTTGCAGATTTATGCTGCTCGAGCTCTCTGCTTTGCTTCACTGGGCCAGGCAGCCTACGGTCCTGGAAAGCTCTTTTAAGAAAAAGGCTATTGTCCTTATTTTTGCTGGATTTTCAGTGACACAGGGACCTCACTGACCTGTGGCCTGTCTCATCAGATCAGCCAATTAGCAACTGCTCAGAGATTTTGACGGTTTCTTCAGCTGTTCTGCAACAATAGCAACTGCTACTCCTGCAAATAAAACCTAAATCATCCACAGCTCTAAGATTTTGCTTTATCTGCTGAAAACTGACCACTTATTTTTCAAACGTACTTCAGTTTCTTAATGACTATTGTGCTACTTTTAAATCCCCTCCTCGTTTCTTAAGAGTCCGGCTTGCTTCTGTTTTCTTCATTTTTGCCTAAAAAGTGGAAGGTGTTAAGTCGTCCCTTTTTCCGCTCCCTCGGGCTGGGAGAATGACTGGGCACTTATTTTCAACAGCAGGCTTTGCATGGCCAGGGAACTGCAGAGCTGCTGGGAACTAATTAATCTATCATTTTTCTCTCTGTGCACTCTGTATGGTCCCATGCTTGTTCCTGAAAAAAGTTACAGAAAAAGAATAGTAGAGAGACAACTCAAGGATTTTCCTTTTTCTCCGTGAAGCTATAGATTTTTGCTTTGAATTGTCTGGTGAGGACTAGTTAGACTTATGTCCAATCCCTTATTTAGAAGGAAGAAAGACCAACCATGTTTACTATTAAAGGGGATAGGACTTCTTCTGAGCTGCTGTGGAGAAAGAATATTAGAAAACCCACCTGGATGTGCACACTCTTCCCAGCATCCTTTCAAGGCTGCCACATTTCCCCTTAGTTCCTTTAATAACATGAACTTGTTTTGCTCCTTTTCTGTCTCTATCTTTCCTTTTTTTTTGCTTATTTGATTCTTTATTCTTGCTTAACACCTTCTGTCTTTCAGAGTACCACTCAAACGCCCATACTCCTGCCCTTTTTATCTCACACAAACAAGTTTTTACTATTAATTAGCTTTGCCTCCAAGCTCTACTATTCACAATCCAGTAAACAGAGATGCATCTAACAAAGAAGGCAGGAAAGGGTGGGAAGCTGGGAGGTCCATCGACAAGTATTTCTCCCGGGTCAAATACTTTTCCTTAATTATGCTCCGTAAAGTTCTTTGAAATCATTGGATTAAAGGGAGCTGTGCAAGTATACGGTGCGGCTAATTATATTGCATTTGTAATCAGGCCATAAAAGAGAAACCCTTGAACCACAGCTATATTGTTCCAGGCACCGCAGTCTGTGGATGTCTTCCTTTGAATTTTGCTCCATGCCAACCGGCGGTAATAGGTTCTCGCTGTATCCAAAACTCCTGCAGTCTTTTTCAGCCTGCCCTGGCCAGCAGCCCATCAACCGTTCCACAAACAAATATATATTTCTCTCTGTATTTATTTCTTCCTTCTTTTTCGTCCCACTGTGCAAGCAATTAGCTATTGAATCCTTAATAAGCCAATCTGGCCCAACCCACATGACTATTTTGCTCCTAATCAATTTATTCATCTCACAGAGAGGGTTTTATCATATTTACAATATCACAGCTATTTCTGTAGGTGTTATAAAAGGTAAGGAGTAATTTTGGGGAAAGAAAATCTAGTTGTAGGTTTTTACTGTTTTTGTTGAGCTTCAGTATGTGAGGGTTCATTTCACCAGTTAGGAGCGGAAATTTTGGATTTCAGGCAGCAGAGTTCAGATCCACCAAGGGAGGAACAGAAATGCATAATTAAACAAGCAACAAATCATTTGGAAAAAATGTAATCAGACTTTTGCAAACTATCTTTTTCCAGAAGCATTTTCTTCTGTTTTACCACTCTTCACCTCCAGTCCTTGGAGATGGACTTCACCCTGCACTGTTATCGCTTTAAAGTTAATTAATTATCACAAGGAAAAAAAAAAACAAAACCAAACAAAACCCACAAAAAGCTCAGTGACTCAGGTCAGAGAGGCATCTGTGAAGCCTGGCTATTTGTGCAAGGTGGCTTTTAAACATCTCCACTGCCATAGGCTGAAGTCCCCACGGGGCATGCACACAGTTGGGTCTCCAGATTTCCTGGGCCCCATGTCCCTCCCTCTATGTGCTTGGTGAATACTTTTGGATCCAGGCAACCATCCAACTCTACTCGAGATTTGACTGCAAATCAAACAAATAACTTCCTTGGCCTGCAGTAAAAAAGGGTAATAACACTTTGCCAACCAGTTCATTTTTTGCTATTATTAGGATTTATTGACATAGCACTAGTATTAAGAGGCCTAGTTGAGGCTCCTAGACTGAACCTCTCCCCCAGTTCCCCCAAACCCCCACCCTTGCCCCTGATATTTCTGCTTCATAAATTATGTGGCTCAGATTTGAGCACATTCTCCATGGTATTACCTTAATACATGGCTGTCATATTCTTACCTGGACAGGCAAATGCTGGAGAGGGGACAGCAGAGGGCTACAAAGATGATGATGAGGGGCCTGGCGCATCTCTCTTATGAGGAGAGGCTGAGGGACTTGGGGCTTTTTAGTCTGGAGAAGAGAAGAGAAGGCTGAGGGGGGATCTGATCAATGCTTATAAATACTTAAAAGGAGGGTGTCAGGAGGATGGGGCCGGTCTTTTTTCAGTGGTGCCCAGGGACAGGACAAGAGGAAATGGGCACAAACTTGAATATAAGAAGTCCCACCAAAACATGAGGAGGAACTTCTTTGCTGTGAGGGTGGCAGAGCCCTGGCAGAGGCTGCCCAGGGAGGTGGTGGAGTCTCCTTCTCTGGAGACATTCAAACCCACCTGGACACGTTCCTGTGGGACCTGCTCTGGGTGGCCCTGCTTTGGCAGGGGGTTGGACTAGATGATCTCCAGAGGTCCCTTCCAACCCTATATGACTCTGTGATTTTGTCTGTACCCAGGCTATGCAGAAACAACACAGGGGTCATGGAAGCAAATAATGCATATTAAAGACATTTCAAACTATCCTTTGTATATGAATTGCAGGGTATGAAAGGGTTAATTTGATATTGGCTCATGAGAAAGGTATGAGCTCCTAAGACCTGTACATTAAGAAGCTTGATTTCTCCCATAGCTGCCACATGCGACCTGCAGCACATGCTTTGTTTCATTTCTGAGGGAAAAATTCTCCTCTTGGAGATTGAAGAGCAAAATGCTTTCCTCACAGGCACTTTCCTTCTAATTCAAGCCTTCTTTCTCGGGAGATACACACATATTTCAAGTTTTCAGAAAGACTGTCTGCACGAATGCCAGTGTTAATGCACACACATCTGGAAGTTTTTAGTTCTTCTACTGATTTCAGTATTTTTTATTCTTTATCTAAATACTGGGTTCTCCAGAAGGGTAGAATAGATCAGTTCCAGTAAACAGCACAGATGAAAGCTGTTACTCAGTATTTGCAAGGTTTGAAATCAAATACGAATGCAGTCATTCTAGATTAAATCCAATCTTGTGAATGCAAAGCTGACCAAATTTGCATCTTTTGGGGTGAAAACTGTAGAACTGCATGGCCTGTCTTCACAAAGTTCTTCTTTGAAACATTATGTATTTATCCTACAGTAGTTTCATCAGACAATGCTTGTTGTTAGTTCCCCTTTTAGGAATAAAGCTCCTTCAATCCAGTTTGGTACCTTTCTTCTGGTACTGAGAATGGAATCCTATTGGTGTCGCCATACCTGGTCATGCCTTTTCCTATGGGGATGTTGACCAACGCTGCAGTGCCTGGATTGAGCTTCTGAGTAGTGGAAAGACTCCTCCCAGGCCAGACATTGCTCTTGCTTTTTTGCTGGGGGACATGGTCAGAAGTTCCAGAAGAGCAGCCATCCATCTCCCTTTGCGTTTTACCACCTGTTTGAGTTTGCAATGGCAGAACTTGTTGATGCTGTCACTCATAAGACACTTTCTTCTGTAATTGAGTACTGTAACCATCTCTGCAGGTTTCTGAGCTCTATTTTTCATGAAGTCAGGTTCAAAGGGAGATCTAAGCTACATGAAGAGAGAGATATCCATAAATGTCATCTATTTCTCTGTGACTGTATATACCTTCCCCTATGGATTTAGAAAAAAATCTTCTGTATGATAAAGTTTTCTTCCAACTTTTTTCCACACTCTTCCTCATGCAGCTTGAGGCCACACCTTTATTTAATACAGAGAGCTTAGAAAGACAGAAAAAAAAAATCCAGGAGTGAAACTAAGGAAGAGAGGCTTGAAAACTGCTGGAAACAAGGAAAACAGTCAGAAGAGAGAGAGAAGCAAGATCTCTGCAGCGTTGAAGTGAGAGAGGAAGAAAGGCGGATTGGGGAGGACACCGATTCTGACAAGCCAAGTTTTCTTGGCTGACATTCGTCACCTTAAACTAAGCCCAGCTTGCCTTCAACGACCTAATTATTCTTGCTTAACTGTTAGGGTGCTCTAGCCCAGCCCTGAGCCTTGCTGTTGACTGCCCTTCGCTGCTCGCCCTCCAGGTTTGTTTGCTGCAGCCCCAGGCTTCACATTTTTTTTGGTATGCCGATGAGCCCTTTGACCTTCCTGGCCTCATCACAGATGTTCAAACAGAGGTCTGTTCTCTGCAGAAGAGAGCTGAGAGACGCAGGGAGCCGAGAGGTGTATGTGCTGGGGACCCTCCGCAAAGCTCTCGGTAAATGGAGCCCTGCAGGGTGCAGGTACTTAGCACAGCGAGGTTGAGTCACCATTAGAGGCTTCTGAAATCCATGGTTTTAGCATGAAGAGTGGAGTATATAGAAAAGAAATTATAAGTCTTAATGAATGGCTGCTTTGAGTATGGATTATACATTGCTAGCAATATGCCACTGTTTATAGCACGTCATTAGCCTTGTAAGAGCTGCAGCGATTGAACTTTTGTGTTTGTTTCAAAAGTGCCACAGTACAACGTTTTAGTCTTTCTGCTGCAGTAACCACTGGTTGTTACAAATCCCTTCGTGAATGCATTATGGAAAACTGGGGCAGAGTTCTCCACTAGCTAGCCAAGTGCATGCCTGCTGGGGCTTTGTACCAGGAAACAGTGAATAATGTTTTTAAAGCCAACGTACAGTAGAAACCCATTTTACACACATAAGCGCATTGCACAAGACTAATAGTCATTCAAGTTCCCTGCTGGTATGTGAAATTCATATCGGTTTGCAATGCAGAATTTATTTTTCAGGTGTTGCTTTAAGTGGATTCATTCTTGTATCATTTCACCTGTTAGCGTCCTCAAAATAACTTCCCTCAGTAAGTCTATTATTTTATGGCATATTCATGTAAAAAGGTCTCATTGTACTTGCCTCTGTGGTCTGGTGCACAGAAAATATATTCTCTAAAGAGAAACAGCACACGTTTAATTCTACCCTGCTTTACTCAATGGTATTGTTGCAGGCAGAAAATCATCCTGTTTGACAGTTGATGACACCCTACGTGGTTGTTAGATGCCCCATCTTTCACAACACACCCCTGACACAATGACCTCTCTAAAGGGATTAGGATCTATGCATTTTTAGCAAAGCAAAAATAGTGAGACCTGATGGATTTGAGGGGTCATTCCTGGAGGTGGGACCCAATCCATCAGCCAAGTCCAGACACTTCCAAGGAGACACAATTGATAAGCTTCTGCCTCTACCTTTTGCTTCATTAAGGAGACAGCAGATATTAATGACAGCAATTATGTATTCTCAGGTAATTTAATGTATGACAATATAAGAGACCATAAGTAATTATATTATGAGAGAAGATTGTTAATTTTATTTGGCTCTTATGAATGTAAAGTGCACCTTAGAAAACTGATCATACGATAAACAGTGAAGTACTCTACTGTTAAACAGTAGCTCAGTGAAAACCCTTGGAAAAATTAGTAGAAACAGTTTGTTCAGGTATTTAAGACCAAGGAGAACACCGCAATATTTTAACACTATTGCCCGTAAAACGTGAAGGTACCTGAATGATAGAAAAGGCAAGGAATTTGGTGCTTTCTGGTTCCTGTACATTCTTGGTCCTGTCTAAAATTGAGTTGAGTGAGGATTCCTTGCTAGCAACTTTCACAGAGGGTGTTATTGCTCTTTCTTTTCACCACTCCACGTGCTTTTTCTCCTGCTGTCCAGCTGAAAAGAGAAAGAAAACGGCAAAATTAATTATTAAAAAAAAAAAAAAAGAGAAAGAAACAAATAAATAGAAGCTAAGGCATTGTCTTGCAGAAAAGTAAAGGCAGCAAAGCAAAGGGAATTGAAAAGTAGGTGGAAGAAAGAGGAGTAAGGAAAAAGGATTCATATTTAACCAAGAAAGGAGGAGCAAAACCAAGAAATGTGAGAACAAGTAACCCCATAACAGCATCAGACAGCACCACACCTGATGCTTGCAACTACCAAATGCCTGCACTGGCAGCCTTCTCGGTGGACACTTGAAAGGCAGGGCCATGTTCTCCTCTACTTCTGAACTTTACAGATGGAATGATAAGAGCAAGAAGACAGGGTGTGGAAGAAGTTAAATTCAAACTGCTTCCTAGCATTCAAATTTCTAGTCAAAGCCTTGTTTTTATAATACTTGTGACCAGAGTCAGTTTTGTCTAAATTCCTTGTGCTGGTATTATGCGGCATCTAATAAACTGTCACCACTACTGCAAAGGCAGCTGTAGAAATGTTCTGCTTCTGCCTCAGGGCCTTCAGGGGAACTTTTCACCCCCTTTTATCCCATCAGAAACTACTGCAGAAATATCCAAACGGGCTGTTGCCAGACTGCTTGGGCCCAGAAAACCTTCCAGCCGTGGTGTTATGGAGCTTAGACCTGGTTAACTTGCCACTGAGTTAGCAAAATTCTCATTACTTTTTCAATACAGGTATCATGGCTACATTGATATCATATTTTGCAATTAAAGATGTGGAACTTTGCTTCTGGCATTACGATAGTTGCCTTACAGTTTTGGTGGTGGCAGGAAATGAGGAGGTATTAGGAAAACCACAATTTTTCTTCGGAAAGAGAAGAGATAGAGAAATTGAGATGTTGGCTTGCTGATGGGCAAGGACTACTTGGAAAACCTAAGGTTTAGCTGAAAAATCTGAAGCCCAAAAGATAGTGTAACACAGTGTTTGGCTTGAGACATTTCAAACATCTGAATGAGCAAGAAAGCGAGGTGTGTTCTTTCAGCAGCACACGGTATAGTTCTCTGCTGTTTAAAATACATGCTATCCGGGTGCAGTAAGACACATGAGTAGCAAAGCAGTGGTAGATTCCATAATTTTTGCAGTTTCCCAAAAATCCCACATCTTTGCCACTGACCATAAGTAGGTTTTTGGGACTCTTCTTCTATCACTCCTGCTAAAGGCGAATTTGAGTCAGGATTGCAGAGAAAGCTGGTTGTTGATTAACTCATTTGACCTGTCACTGAGGAGACTTGTGATATAAAATATTACTTCAGCTTTTTAAACAAATAACAGTAATTTCCATTTAATTGATTTTTGACCTCGCACTGCAATTATTCGATGTTAATTTATTTCAGGATAGAAGAATAGCAACTACATATAAACTGTTAAGAAAGATGCTGTAAAAAGATATCTGCACAGGAGAAAGGCTGCATTTGTTATGTTAGCTCACATTTGCACTGTAGCCAGATGAATACTGCTTCCTTTTCCTGCAGTGTAATTATCAAAAGCAACTAAATTCACAGGGAATACTTTGAGAAACAACACTGAAGTCGGTGCTATGCAAAAGCGTAAAAATCCTTGTTTGACTGTTCTGGTTTTAGGACTGCTTTATTATTTATTATTTATTACAAGACCCAGGAGTGTGCTTGGGATTTTACAGAAGAAAGAGGAATAGCAGGTCCCTGCCCTGAGCAGCATACAACCCAGGAGAATGAAGAAAACAATAAAGCACAGGGAGTCAAATTGTGTTCTTTGCCCAAAACAGCAACAGTTTAAGAACAAGGTAGTTCAAACTCTGTGCTGGATATTCAAGCCGTGATTTTGGAGCTGAGAAAAACTTCCTGTTAACCATTCATCATCATCAAGGTTGTCTTACTGATCTGAGTGTGTCTCTATTATGTTGATTATGGGGTATATTAATCACAACTACTATCTCTGTTATTGCTATCCAGAGCATAACAATCTATATTGCAGTGTTGCATAGAGGCCTGCATAGGGGATATTTTTTTATTATTCCAGCAAAACTATTGTAAAATGTTGAGAACTACCATTTTCTTGATTAGGGTACAGAGGGAGTTTGGCTTCTACAGAATAAACAGGAAGAAAGAGGAGAAGCTGAGGAGTTTCTGCTCCTCCAAGTGCAGAAGAGTGGTCAGTGCTACTTAAGAAAAACATTATTTACCTATTGGATAAATTGTAAATCACTCCTCTAGAGTTTCCTCCATCCTGACCTTATTCTTACGTGTTAGGTCACACTTCAGGAATACCCTTCTTTTAAACATTTCTTCAATAGAACTTGAAAAGCAAACAGGAATCTTCTTTGCAAAAGGGTAAAAAGCCCCTAAATTCAACTACATAAATCATGGCCCCAACTTGAATGAAACCTTTTAATTAACAGATAAAGGATTCAGTGATACCCTTGAAATCAGCTGTCTGTCACAAGCCCATAATCTCTTTGCAGTGGGAAAGAATTTGGAGAATGGGAATTACAGAAGTAGTTGAGAATTGACCAAGATGCTCAGGAACTGTCAATGTCCCAATTTTAGATTTATTGCCACAACAACGATCATAGCGTGTGTAGCAGTGAGGAGAAGGGCTGTATGCAAGGTCCTTCATTCAGCCTTCCCCTTTACAGATCCTCCTGGAATCTCTGCTAAAGCACATAGAAAATAAGGAGGTGGTTGGTGACAGCCAACATGGCTTCATTGAGGGCACGTCACCCCCAAAAGATCTGGTGGCCTTCTACAATGGTGCTGCAACATTGGTAGATATGGGAGAGCAACAGATGTCATTTACCTGGACTAATGCAAAGCGTTTGACACTGTCTTGTGTGACATCCTGGTCTCTCAATTGAAAAGGCATGGATTTGATGGATGGACCACTTGATGGATAAGGAACTGCCTGGGTGGCTGCACTCACAGGGTTGTGGTCAACGGCTCAATGTCCAAATGGAAACCAGTGATGAGTGGCATTCCTGAGGGGTCAGTACTGGAACCAGTGCTGTTTAAAATCTTTGTGACATGGACAGTGGGATTGAGTGCACCCTCAGCAAGTTTGCTGATGACGCCAAGCTGTGTGGTGCGGTCAACATGCTGGAGGGGAGGGATGCCATCCAGAGGGACATGGACAGGCTGGAGAGGTGGGCCCATGCAAACCTCATGAAGTTTAACAAGGCCAAGTGCACCTGGGTCATGGCAATCCTAAACACAAATACAGGCTGGGTGGAGAATGGCTGGAGAGCAGCCCTGAGGAGAAGGGCTTGGGGGTGTTGGTGGGTGAGAAGCCCAATGTGAGCCGGCAATGTGCGCTAGCAGCCCAGAAAACCAACTTCATCCTGGGCTGCAGCAAAAAAAAAGCATGGCCAGAAAGACAAGGGAGGTGATTCTACCCCTCTGCTCTTGTGAGACCCCACCTGGAGTACTGTGCCTAGCTTTGGAGTCCTCAACATAAGAAGGAACCTCTTGGAATGGGTCCAGAGGAGGGCCACAAAGACAATCAGAGGGCTGGAGCACCTCTGCTATCAAGACAGGCTGAGAGAGTTTGGGGTTGTTCATCCTGGAGAGGAGAAGGCTACAGGGAGACCTCATAATGGCCTTCCAGTACCTAAAGGGGACCTACAAGGAAAGATGGGGAGAGACTCTTTATCAGGGAGTGGAGCGATAGGACAAGAGGTAACAGTTTTGAACTGAAAGAGGGGAAATTTAGAAAATTTAGGTTAGATAGTAGGGAAAAATTCTTTACTGTGAGGGTGGTGAGAGCCTGGCCCAGGTTGCCCAGAGAAGCTGTGGCTGCCCCATCCCTGGAGGGGTTGAAGGCCAGGCTGGATGGGGCTTGGAGCAACCTGGTCTGGTGGGAGGCGTCCCCGCCTATGGCACAGGGGTTGGAACTAGATGATCATTAAAGTCCCTTCCAACCCAAACCATTCATTCTATGATTCAGCCAATCTCAGGACACTAGCTGCACATACCTTATATCACCACTGTGGTGGGAGAATATATCAAGAGTCTTTGCAATTTACCTCCTATATTGAATGAAGAGGCCAGGGTCAGTTTTACCCACACAGGCTGTTTACCTGCACCTTCCCTGACTTCATGTTCTTAACATTGACACATGAAGTATCTTGGTTTAGGGTTAGAAAGTTCCTGGCACCATATCAGGCGTGAATTGTCCCGGTAATGACAGCAAAGAAGGCAGGAACATTCAAGCTAGTGCAAGTAGAAACGTGACCTTGTGCAAAATATTATGCCACCTGCATTGGTTACAGCCTGTCTGAAAGAACCTTTCCATGAGTGGTCCACAAGCACGACAGTGGTTGAGCACTTGACATTTACAGCTCCCACTACCTTTATATCAGAGGAGATAACGATGGGAGGTTCGTGCTTGTGCTAAGGGAACTCCTGCAAGGAAATTAGAGTCTGAGCATGAAGTAAATGCAGAGAACATCTCGTCAGAAATGCTGGTTTCTGTAGAATTTAGAAATGTAGAATGTAGAAACCCCAGCAAAACCAGGGATAAATATAATACAGGTAATCAGACTACAGGTCCTGAGAGAAGGGGAATTAGAGAACAAAGATGGGTTGTAATGTCTAATAAATTCTGTAACTTTCTGAAGAATCAGCTCATCTTTCTCTTCAAGTATTTAAAAAATGTATCCTGCTAACAATGATGTATAGAGCAGAAATAAAACGCCTCTACAGAATGTTGGGGGCTTTTTTATGCACAGAGAAATATATAAGGTGTTAAATATTTCAGTGCAAGTCAGGAAGATCAATGAATGGGTTTATAACAAACATCCATCTAGGAAATTATTCATCAGTGATACATGGAGATGTAATTGCAACTAAGTAGGACATCTACCTCAAAACCAAGACTTGCAGTGGTCAAAATTAAGTCACAGAGTGCCAGTTGTGGATGTAGAAGAGAAATGAAGGTTGCCAAGAGATGGCAAATGGATGTGATCACAGCATTTAGCTGGACAGGATAGATGAGCAAAGTGCAAGGCAGAGAAAAATGGCAGAAGCTCTCTTACTCTATCAGTCACCTTGTATCAGCAGCTGCTACTGCTAATATGATGCTATCTATGTTATCCATAATCAAAGTTTTATATTTTCGGTTGATTTGCAATATCAGATAGAGCTCCTGCGTAAAAGAGAAATGTGCACTCATTAGCGCTGCTGAGATTATGTTGTGGCAGAGCTTTGCAAAGAGAATTGCTGCTGGGCTTCTAGTGTAGCTGCTACTGCTGGAGCAGAGCAGTGAGCTAATGAATTAATTTGTGTTTTGAAATATTCTCCATGGGATCACTCATAAAACACAGACCTTGTTTGCACAAGAAACAGAAATAGGTAACAGTTGTCTGCCCTGAATCTCTACATACTTCAAAAAACTACATGTACATTGTTCTCTCTGCGCTGTTTTCACTAGATGAATAATCATATTTCGCTGGTATAAGCCCATGTATGATTACTGAGAAATTTATAGAGAAAAGTACAGAAAGAAGTGGCAACTTGAGGGAATGTCTAATAGGCTTCAGTGACTCAGAAAGTGTCGGGTTTTTTCCAGCTATGTCAGCTGATCAGATCAGGTGTATTATCTTCCTGGACAAAGCTTGTCTGTCTTGTCTGTCTTTGGAGAATAAAGGACAAGAGCAAGAGTTCAATTTTGGACATTATTAATTATGTACATGTATATATGCTTATGTATATGCATATATATTTATATTATATTCCATCCTCAGAGTTGCAATCAGTCTGGTCCCAGTCGTACTGGCTAGGATGCTGATGCAGATCTAGATATAACCACTAAAAGACAAATCCTGTGGTCTCATTAGCATGCTCAAGTTACAAGCACAGGAGGCATCCACAAAACATGATCCCTTCGCTTGTTTCCTGCAAAGATATAAAAATAAAGCAACCTGTAGTTCATGAATGCCTGAGAAATACAGCTGCAAAAGGGAGTTTGGCGAAGTAATGCTGTGAATCAAAGTTCCCTTGAGCTAATGCTGCTGCTGAAGGGTTAGTGGTAATGAATGAGTGAACGTGAACGGGTCAGAAAATATGACTGGGAGACAGTCTGGAAGTAAATATGCCTGGCTTCTCACCTGAACATGATGTGAGATGACTGACTGGCTGATTCAATATGGCTGAGCATGAGTAAAAGAGCATACTGATTCAATATGACTGCAAGGATAAAAGACCATGTGTGTAAATGATTATCTCACTGACTGTACAGGGAGAAGATGAGGTGAAATGACAGGAGTAAATGAAGGAAAGCAGGGACATCTGAAATGCAGAAAACGCAGTGACAAAGAATAGTCCCAGATGGTCCATTTCTGATAATCAATGGAAAATCCATATTAACAACTGGCTAACGGGTAGGATGGAAGCCCACTACTGAGTGCATGATTCTACCAACCGCTGTACCTGGATTATTCCCAAGATCCAGCAAGTTAAATTCTGACATGAAGAGTAATTGCAAAGAGTTCTTACCATTAACTTCTTTTTGAGAAGACTTTCTCAGAAGGAGAGTCTCCTGACTTCTCTAAAATGACTTCATAAACAGGCATGCGGGACATATGCAAAGGGCCAGCTCTTCTAGGCATCTTTGCAATAGGTCTTGTTAGTGTAGCAGGAACACTTTTTGAAGGGAAGTGGCATAGGAACACCTCTTTCTGCTAAGGAATTACTAGATGTACAAGCTCATCGATTCATTAATATATATTTAGTTTCAAATTATGTAGCTAATATAAGTGACCTTATTCTTTTTTGCCTCTTTCTTGAACGGCCTCCTGTGCATGTGGGTGGAAGACATTAAATACCGTTATAAAATACCACTTCATTCATTTTCATCAACCATTTTGTGCTCTGCTGTCATGAGGAGAATTACAACACAAGGCATAGCAGTGGCATGAGGAAAAAAATCCTCAAACGCAGCTATCTACCTGAGGTAGAGGAAGAAGCATGGTTCACAAGACAGCTTGCCAACCCAACAGGTTTAACGAGACCATAATAGCTGAAGTACCCCAACTCTCAGCATGCAATCGTTCTGAATAACAGTAGGTTCCTGCTCCATATGGGAATGTAATGCCATAATTACGTTTAGACCGATCTACCCTCCCTCCATAGGTTTTACAACACAACTACAAACAAATAAATGTGCAGATATGTGAGTATGTGCGTGTGTGTCTGTTCATCTTTCTACTTCAATATAAAAAAAAGAGTTAGGAAGAAAATAACTGAGATATTCCTGCTTTTTGCATTTTGTAACTCTCTTAAAGACAATTTATCTTCTGCAATTTCTTTAATCTGCAAATTGACGGGCATTAGGTACTTTTATTCCAAATTTAAAACTGGTTTACATTTGTTTAAATCCAGGTTTGTCTGGCAGCAGAAACTTTCAGTATTTTGTAAAATAGTAACTGGTTTGGCATGTTGAAATTTGTAATATTCCTATCTCAGGTCTGAAAGACTGAAAATAAACTTTTCTTGTGTGATTGCTTTTAGACGCCATTAGGATGTTCAGAAATTACAGAAATACAGAGATTATATGCATTTGGGAAACCATCTACTTCTCTTCCACTGCCAGCAGAAAGGGTGGATGGAGTAGGCTACATATGTAATTTGCCCAGTACTTCAGATGGATGCTTTGCTGGGGACCTGAACCGAAAGAAGAAAATTCTGCCTGACACAAGGCAACAGCGTGCTCTCAAAATGAAAAATAACAAGAGCCGTGGAAGTTACATACAAGAAACCTGTTACTGTCACAAATTGACAATCATATTATTTGGGGTGGGACCATGATCCTTACCTCTGGGGTATAAACAGTGTGTTTCTACTGATGATGTGATTATAAAATTTTAAAAGATAAGCAATCATAAATTTAAAATTATAATACTGTTGGTGACATTAGACAAGAAGCAGCTACTCTCTGAGTAGCTTCATGGACCTGCTACAAATGTTAGAAATAGCAACAATAAAAATGACCCAGGAATACATTTTAAAATCACTTTATGTCATTTTTTTCTCTTGGACTAACTTTCACACAACCTACCACTGTAAAATACTAATACAAAACAACCTTGAGACTGCAGGAAAAATCGAAATGTGTATCTCCAGTACTTTTACAGTGTCATCTGTGTTCCTCTGGAGGGAGACATGCTGGTGTGGCCCCTCTCCTCTTCTTCACGGGAGGCATCCCATAGAAAGGAATGCCTTGCCTCCTTACCAGAGCAAGGACTGAAATCCATGTGCTTTGGTACAGTCCCGTATGCTCCTGTGAGCTGCAGATGATCTTCAAAAATCATCAGTCAGATTGCACTAGAGTTTTCCCCATATCAGGGTCTGGAAAAAGGCCTAGCTTTTGGTGGTGACATGGCAACATAATATGTACGTGTTTCTCTGTCCTTATTCCCTTTTCAGGTCAAGAACGTTTTAGTGTATCATAATAATTGCTTAGAATTGCAGCACATTCACCACTGCACCTGTCTCTGGAAATGTTTATCTGAGTGTCCTCAGCCAGTCGTTGCATCCTGGCCTGTGGTTCTCACCTTTTCCAGAGACTAAGGTTGCTCTATAAAGCTTTGTGCTTGTCCCATGGTGACTCCTGTCCCTCCTTAGAGACCTATCTCCCTTCTGTTGCAACCCCAAAAAAATGAAGTCAATAGGCAGCTAGCCATCGTGCGCTTAAAAAAGCCTGCAGATGTCCCTAAGAACTACCCGTAAAATGAAACTATTTGGAAGCCATTTAGACAAAGTAGAACATACCGGTTGACTTGTTTCTCTCACTAACACCAAAAGTCTCTGAGTAATTCATCCTGCAGTAGGCTGCAGGTGGAGGTGTTCCTCCTCCTGTCTGTTCCTACTTCCATCCCTTCAGTGAGCACTTTGCAATTTATGGCAATTGCAGACTAATCCCATGCTGGGGGGGGGTGGGTTATAGCTCTATCAGAGAGCATAGAAATGCCATAGAGAGAAATTGGGGAGGGCGGGGAGAGGGAATACGAAGATTAAAAATGCTATAATTCGTAATTATGTCATTGGGCCCACTTTGAAAACTTACATCAACCCAAATATCGACGAGGGCTGCTTTAGGACCAGAAATTATTCTGTTATCAACATTTGTGGGTCAGTGAAGGAGACAGAAATACAGGAGAAATAAAACGTAAGGGGCCTTGTGATTTCATTATTAGGTTTTATATTATGATTGTGGCAAGTTGATGTTTAATGGCCAGGTTTTCCTTCCACTTAACGCAATGGGTCTTTTCTGCTGATTTCAGTGTTATAGATTCTCAACTTGGTCTTCATTTATTTGATGATCTTAAATTTTATATAATGTCTGTCAATTGGTGTCTCAGCAAGTTCTTGGTGATCCATCAAAAAGGCCAATAGGCTTTTACCATCTTGTCAGCTATTTTATTAGCTTCCTTTATTTTAGAATATTGAAGTTCAGGAATAATAATTTTTCCTCTCCTTTTGTTGACAGTAGGGACTCTTATAACAAATTTTAAATAATACCTCTGACTGTGCAGCTCTATTAAAGCTCAGTCTGCAGAGAAAGCTATTATGTCACCTTCTCTGGGACTTTTCCCCCACTTCATCTATAGCCAATGCTTAAGCAAAACATAGTAGAGGTTGCAGGATTAGTGCATATGTAATTGCACACAAGGCAGAGTAGACTTTCAGCTGAGAGAAGCTACAAGTGAAGGAAGATCTCCTTCACTGAAGGTCTCCCCCGGTGACCACAGACCTTCTGGGGGCTTTGCTGGAAGCTGTCATGGGACAGACCCTCCACAGACTTCCCCGGGTAAAACCAGTTTGGTTTTCTCTGCTCCTTTCCACTCTTTATAAAACAGTGGGAGTTACATCTAGGAGGCCTGGCGTGTGGGCGAGTGAGGGCTTTATCAAATTCTTTGAAGCTTAAAAGCATGATTTGAGCTGGAACGTGTAATTTGAGTATTAATAAATTCTTTCCAGTGACATTTTTGAAGCAGGTTATTGAAACTTTTCTCCGAGCCTCCTGGCTCTTGTAGAGTAGTCACTTAGAAACAGAGAAGATAGATGGTACCTGTAGCTGTACTTCACTGGGGGGATAATTAGTAACGTTCAGCTTCAAAAAACTGAACTCGCCACTTCCACTCCTGCCAGGAGCCGGGGGCTAGACAGGCAGTCTGGGGAAACTGCCTCCCAGGGAAAACACTGCTCATGAGCAGGAAACTTCATCAAAGGGGAGAGAGATCTCTCTTGGGAATGTCTGCATCCTGCAGCTCTCTTGGTTTCTCGGGGTGACCTTCAAACATCTGTGTGACGCGGGGAAATCCCGCGGGTGATAGAAGATTTATTGAGTAATTTTTCCACATATTACTAGTAGCTTCCTAAGCCAGGAAGGGAGAGCCCTGTTTTCTGATTGGAGTGTACAGCACGACCTTCCCCAGCATTGCACCCCCGGCATCCCCTGGCCCAGGGTCTGTCAGTCTCCATGAGGGAAAGTTCCCAAACTGCTCGGGAGAGACAGTCCCATACATAAAAGGCACTGTGGGAACGGGTGAGGTGACCCCCTCCACACCGTGTTACCACTGTGATCAAGCCACTGTTGTGCCACTGTTACCAGCTGACACTGTTCTGTCAAGGTCAAAACGAGTTGTGTGTCTCCATTAGGATGCCGCTCAAATGTCTTTCCAATCTGCAACTATAAAAAAAAAACACAACAAAAAAGCAAATCACCTAACATGTCACCTACTGCCAATGTATAGTGTTTCATACCTGGATTCGATGATCTCGAGTCCAGGTACATATGGTTGGACTCGATGATCTCAAAGGTCCCTTCCAACCATGAAGATTCTGTGATATCATAGGTACCTTACCGGGTACATCAACGTATCCTCCATGTGCTAATTTCAATCATAATGTTTTACCTTAATTTTTTTTTTTTTCTAAGCATAACAATACTCTGAAACTGGGATGCGTTTTGCGAAGGAGACACTCCATTTAACTCAGCTCTACGGAATGTATAGGATACTGTGTAGTCAGAGGCGGTGGTGAGCTGCTCCAGGACGGGTTCCTGCTCTGATGCTGCTCTGCTCCAGTCGGTGGTTGAGGCTGGAAGCAGCTTCCCAATCTACTTTGAGCAAATCCAATTGTAAAACTAGAAGTAAATCATATGTAGCATCTCTCCCTAGGGATGTGTGCTACATGCACATAACAATACTTCCAGCTGAGAAAGCCATTCCCAGTGTACATCTTTAATGGGAGGAAACTAGCACTTAATACAACTACTTTCGTAGCGTGCACCCCCATTCTGCTTAATCTTAGCAAAGCTTCTTTTTCCTGTTTTAAATTCAGAGCTTCAGTTCCCTTGATCCAAGAGGTTAAATACTTCAAATCACATCAGTGCCCTAAGATTGTGAAGGGCCAGCTCAATGATGATGACTGCAAGTCCAAACATTAAGAATGCAAATTATCAGCCAAGTGACAACTGTTAAGCTGTATTAAAAGCTATGTTGCTGCTGCTTAGCAGACACACAGATAGAAAAGATGCTACTGTGAAATTTGGGGGGATAACAGTTCAAAGTACAGGCAAAGCATTTGTTCTCTTGTCTGTTCATTTGCTGTTTTGAAAACAAGCAACAGTATCACCTCAAGAAATCTGCAGCTGAGATCTGTCACCAAGCAATATCCTCACTAATAAATACAGGATGTTGATGAATAAAGAAAAATATTAAAAGAACCTTTTGTACTATGCCAAATACACCTTATTAGACCAGTTTAATACTTTCTGTGAGTCACAGGTGGCATAAAACAACATTTAAAGGCAAAAGTCTGTAGCTGCTGACTGCTTGCTAATGGCACATAAATTCCAAAAGCTGTCCAAATAGTCCTGCATATCATGTTGATCTCATCTTTTCCTTCCATCAGGGTACAATCCTAAACTGCATAGGAATTCATCTGCTTTAAGTGTTCAAAAGAGATTTCTTCACAAAGTCAACAGCCAGCATGCAAGGAACAGTACTTCACACATGTCCCTTTTCTTGTTTTCAAATGGATGCACATTCTGCTTTTAGGCTTTCTGTCACAAATACGGAAACCTGACAATGACCTCAAATCAAAACCTACCAATAAAAATGCGTCCACTTCCTCCTCCTGCCTCTGCAATTTATTGCTGCTGGAGGTCAAAGAGTTAAACACTCACTCTAGATTAGAAAAAAAATATGGCTAGGTGATTTTATGACGCCACTCAGATCCCACTCTGGCATCGTGTAGTTCACAGGGTAAATTATAGTTTAGCTGTCACATGGCATTTCACCTTTGACTCCAATAAAAGCAGGATCAAACCTCATCTTCTTCTAAATAATGAGGGTAATATTGTGCCTCCACCAGAGTGTCCATCCTGCATTTGATGCATCATTGAGCCACTCTGCTATGGTAAATCCCACATTCCTACTGCATCAGTATGTTTTTTTGTAACAGTGCAAAAGCTGATGAGGGCCATTAGTGCCAGCAGGTAATACTGCATCATCTCACTGAAACCTGTAATGTCAGTTTCTCCATTACTGATGGACATTGTAACTATAGGCAGCCGGCGAACAGAAACCCACCCAAATATAAAAATAATAGCACTAGCTGAGTTTATAGAAAAATTGTTTTGAAATGCACAGATCTAAGTACCCACCTTACAGCAAGGAGAAGAGACACAGCACCATTGACCCAATCAGAAAGGTTTTGTTGATGTCCAGGGCTTCTAAATTATTGTTTCCAAACATCACGAGAGAATACTTTGCACTTTGATATGGAAATTAGTCATACATAACTTCTGTTTATGCTGCAATACTACATATAGGGCAACTTACATTCATTCGTAATAGGATGATTCTTTGGTGAATTATTTTCTAATGCACAACCCAACTTGCAACATTTGGACTTTTTTTCTCTGGCTGTCATCACAGCTGCTTATGACTGGTCTTCCAGAAAAAAAAGACTCAGAAGTCTGGTGCAGTCCATTACTTTTTGAGATACTTCTTTCGGAATTGGTCCCTACAGACTGCCACTATCCAACAAATATCTTTACTTGCTTGGACCTCACTACTTGGAAGATATTTTTTCCCTGGCATTTTGAACAACAGGTTCTGTGAGATAAAGCACAATGTGGCTCTTTTGGAGAAGCATCTGGAACTCACCTGTGCAAAAAGTGAGCACAGACTCCTAGAAGATAGTGTTTGTAAAATGATTACCCTCCTTCTTGATTTAAGTTTTATAGAACTCCAGATTCGAGTTAATGCATCTCTGAAACAACCAGTTGCATTTATAACATAAAGTAATAACTAATCACAATCTCTTTGCTGCTTTTCATTTGCTGCACCTCAAAATACTTTACAAAGGAGGTAAATATCATTATCGCTAATTCAAGACTGGCACAACTGACAAAGAGAAGTAAAGCCAACCACCTTCCAAGTTTTTCATGAAGCTTTTATAGACTTTCCAAAACAACGATCACAAATAGCAGCTAAGCAACCGACATCAAACACAGCTCAATGAGAGGGCAATGGATAACTATAATATGCAACCATCTAAAATTTCTGAGGTGGTTAGTAAGGTACGATATGTGACATGGGTTTGCTCTACTGCACTACCCACAGGGTAAGTCACCAGAAAGAGAGACACCTCTGCTACGTTCAAAAATATTTCCCCATTCTTGTCCACAGCAGGACGCTGAGGCAGGCAAGCTATCCTGCCATGAAAAATAGATCTGAAGCCAAACTACGCCTGCTGAATGCCGTAATAGTGCAGAACAACAGCTCTCACCTAAAGAGGCTGAAGTGACCCTTTTGGAATTTTAAGTAGTTTGTTCAGGCAATAACCAATGTATAATTGGAAGTTCCTCTAAGGAGCGATCATATTCCTTCTCTGTGAACTGAAGCTCTACCCAACAGCTCAAGTGTTTGTAGGAATGCGATGTTACGCAATTCCTGACATTCAGGTAATGTGACTTTGACTGTATTGAACATAGCTGTAATTTGGAGGAAGTCCGATAGGATTAAGGAAATGTCTTTGCTGTCCCTAGCCCATGGCTTCGCACGAAAACAACGTGATAACTGCATTTCCTGAAATAAAATAATAGATATTGCAATGATATCACCACTGCTTCCTACTTCAAAAACGTTACCATGAGCTTGTCTTCCATTTGTTATATAGAAATCCTGGTGTTAAACATTGCTCTTAAATTTCAGTTGGTTAGTACAGAAGTCTTTAACATTGCTATGCAACCATTTCAATTTATGAGCGTGAACAACTATTTTTATCACATCCTCCAGGTATACAGCGTGTGATAAGCTGTTTAAATCACCCAAAACAGTTTTGCCAATGGACCTTCCCGCTGATTGGGAATTTCCTTATTAATCCAGTCGTAGGCTTTGCTTGATGAGAAGCAACAAGTTGTGCCAAGTTTGCGTAGCAATCTCTGCATCAGTAAGAGAACTGTAAGAATTAGGGCCCTGTCATTTTCCAGTTTCAACAAATAATATAATTTCCAAAAAAAATCAAGGCTGGGTTTCATTCCCAGAACGGGTTTCGGCACGGTCACAACACAGTACCACTGTCTGGCACAAGAAATTCTGCCAGGTTGAGTCGACATTTGGACCTAAATTCCTTCAACATGGTTATGAATAGAAGCGCAGCCCTCGACTGGAAAAGAACGCCCTGAAAAACACACTTATAAAAGAGTAATTGTTGGGTTTGCTGTGAAGAACATAGGCTTGGAAAAGGCATCCTGCGTCATTGTGTCCAGTCCCCTGCTGTCTTAGGCAACCACAATATATAATCCTTTTCATAAATTTATCAAGTTCCATCTTAAACCCAGTTAGGTTTCTTGCCCCCAATGGGAAGGCTGTTCCCAAGCCTCACTGTGCTGAGGGTTAGAAATATTCTTCTAATTTCCAGCTTACATTTATTCGTGGCCAATTCAGACCCATTTGTTCTTGTGCCAACATTGTTCTGTAGCTTAAATAGCTTCTCTCCCTCTCTTGTGTTTACCACCCCTGATGAACTTATAGGGAGCAGGCTGTCCCTTTGGCCTCTCACTGTCATGCCATCCTGTTTGTACACGAGCTGCAATCCCCCCAAACAATGGATGGGATATTGTTTTAGGAAGGTTAACAGCAAATAAAAACAGTGCTCTGTCTTGCTGTCCGGGATGGGCAAAATCCATCACTGGGTGTCAGGCCATTGGTGGAGACCTCTGGAGCTCGAACTGGCAGCCGAGAGCATCCCAGGGAAAACAGAAGCGTAAAGTCGTAACAGACCAGTCATAATAGACTCAAAATAATAGGGCCAGTTTAACATATTTCCCCAATTATCCCTTACTATTTCTGAGTCTGAAAGAGCAACAACTGTTAACGAGGAAACAGACCTGCTGGTCCGCTGTGGCTAGACAGGGAAAAATTATCATCGGCCACTGGGCTAAACAAATATTTTCAGCAATGTACCTGTGCCTGTGGGAGGAGGAAAACGCAGCCATTCTTTTAGGCCTGAGAGCCTGCAGTGCATCCGAGCCAAACATTTCATTAACGAAGGCTCCTCTCTGCGTGCATAACTTAACTGAGTTGCAGCTGTTAACTTCCAGGAGCCAGGTTCTGAGATTTTTTTTTGACAGCTCCCAGTTTCAATGTTGAAAGGCTAACTGTGTTCCTTAACATACACCAGAGCAATTTAAAAAGATTCTGGCCCCCTTGTGTTTCTAGTTTGAGTGGTTCTCCCTGTGCTTCTATGATTAGGGTAGAAAATCTCAGACTATCATAACATAAATGATATTTTCTCAATGAGAAAGATTCAAATGCCTTATAAAGGTGTGCCTTATAAAGGATGCAGTTTTATCCAAGTTCCTCTCCCCGTATGTCTTTTTATGTCTTCTCTTCTCTTCTCTTCTCTTCTCTTCTCTTCTCTTCTCTTCTCTTCTCTTCTCTTCTCTTCTCTTCTCTTCTCTTCTCTTCTCTCCTCTCCTCTCCTCTCCTCTCCTCTCCTCTCCTCTCCTCCAGCAGTTTTGATAGGAGAGTTAGGAACAGTAGAATCTTCTGTGAGGGCTTGAGGACTGATGACCTTATAGTCTAATTCTTGCTAGTATTACTACAGTTGTTGTTATATTCGTAAGTGTGTAGCTCTTTCAGTTTCGCTAAAATATCAGTCTTTTAGTCAAACCACATTGTTCAGAGGACTTTCTGCTTTCCAATATACTCATAAAGGTCAGAAAATTAATCCATATTTTATTTTCAAAATTATCCTTGAGCTAGAGGATCCCAGACGCAGATTCTTACATGCTGCTCAGGAAAAAAAGAAAAAAGAAAAAAGAAAAAAGAAAAAAGAAAAAAGAAAAAAGAAAAAAGAAAAGCCTTAGACTCTCAAAATTTCTAAAGACCCAGAGCCAAACCAAATAAAAAAAGTAAGAGCCAAACATAGCCTCACAAAAAGTAGCATGAATTTATTAAAATGACGTGAGTTACAGTTGCAGGCCAGTTCCTGTTCTAGCAATTTAAAAAAACATTTTACGTAAAGCTTGTTCTTGGTTTCATAAGCAAAGGTGAAGGGCTTCTGGCATGTTGTATCCTGGAAATCCCATAGTTTGCAAATCACACGCAACAATGCTACGGCCAAAATGGAGAAGTGGACATAAGGTTGCCTTTCTGTGTGTAAGGCTGCCTCACGCGTTTGAAGAGAGGATGGGGCACACCGCTCTGCAGCACCCATTTCAGCAATGTCATGGAGAACCTCCTCCCACACTAGGCACCCCCACTCATTTCCAGGGCACCCAGCACCAACCCAGTCCCTGCAGACAGAGCTGGAAGAACAGAGGTGATGTTTTCTCAAGTTGTAACCATCACCTGCTCACATATGGGAGGCAAATTCGTCTGTACAGCTCCTCTTTCCTGAGATAACATTTGGCACAGACATCTCGTCTGACAAAATGAAAGGACCCGCTCTTGGTGTGAGCGCATCGGGAGGGGAAAGATGGACCTAACTCCACTCCTCCAGCCAAACAGATTTGCTTTTGTCCTTGACACACGATCAGACTCAACTTCAGCTCATATATATCTCAGCAAGACAGATTTGGCAGTGCGAGCTGGTGGTGGGCTTTTCAATAAAATTAAGCAGTCTGGGTGCAATGGATGAGACTATTCCCTTGAATCATCTCGCTGTGATTCTGACTTCCTTTCACAGCAGGTTGGAGGGAGGCCAGTGGTACGTCAGGGTGTCTTGGGCCAGGAAGAACATTAGGAGAGATAGCGGGGATTTATCCACTCTGTTGGAAATTAGTCCCTCAGTGATCAATGCTGATTTGCTGCTTCTCTGGACAGTCTTTCCTGGCTTCATGGATCAGATGCTGGTAGTGTGGGGAATAACAATAAAACCATTCGCTAGCTGCATCTGGTGCAGGGAAAGCTTTCCAGAGATTATTAGTTTAAGCATCCTAGAGAGACGTAATAAAAGGGGAATCATTATTACAGTGTGTATGTTTTAGGAGATCCATTACTGCAGTGTCTTGGCATTATGACATAATTTAAAATAATAAAAACAATTATCCTTCAGGATAAAGGAGACTTTGAAGACGCAGAGTTATATGTCACTGCCTATGTATTTGTTAGACCAGAAGCACCCCGGCTTGGCCATTAGAAGCTGAATAAAATGGAAGCTCCAGAGGTAACCCTTGGACAGCATCAGGAAAGCTGCAAGAGTTGGGTTCAGCGTCATCCGCAGCAGAAGTGACCTTCACATCTCAGAGCTCGCCAGCAGCGTCACCACGCTGTTACAGAGCTCAGACTCAGCCTGTTCTCCCTCAGCTCTGCATTTCTCTTCATTCAAGGGAGGTAAAGAAGAGCAGGGGTGCTTTTTTTTGTCCACAACAGAAGCCATTTTCCTGCATAGCCGTCCCATTGATGCTGTCTCTGCAGATGCACTGGGACACAAAGGTCAAATGGAGGTTCCCAAAGTTTTTATTACATCCCAAAATCTCAAGCTGCAAAATTTCTTCCACAAACTATTTGAGTGCCTCAGGACTTGATGCTTGTGACCCTTATAGCAGATCTGGGGTGGCAGCAGTGAAGTCTCCGAAAAGGAAACCAGTGAGATCTGTGAGGTATCTTGCTCTTGAGGTATTATTATTGTGGCACGTGGTAATTCCTTGGTGGATATGCATGTGACTAACTTGGATCTGAGCATGAGGGCTTTTTCCCTCAGACCTTTTCTTTCTATGTCATTGACTTGCTATATGACTTGCATAATACTGTAGGTATTGGAAACTGCAGAGACTCAGAATTTTTCAATATGGGAATGCTCTTCCTGAGCCTTCAGTACAGATTCAGTCATCTAACTTCAACTCTCCAACTTTAAAAATGTCAGCATTCACTTACTTGTCTCAAAAAAGACTTAGGAAACCCAGTCAATTCAAATTAGTAATATGCGTACCAAACACTGCATAAAACGTGCTACTTACATGCAAATTATTAGTGATTATGTATTATTTTGTCTATATTAAAATATATCAACACTGAACATATTGTCATAGCTACTGGAGGATGTGAGAGGGCTACACAGGCGAGTCGTCTTTATAAAATACCATGTGTTTGGCATAAAAGTTAACTGAGGCAAACATTCTGTTTCAGTAGATGTCATAAAAGCACCAGCGTGCAGAGATGACCCTCTCCCACACTAAGGCAGCCTTGAAGGACTGGCATTATGGAAAGCATCCCAGTTTCAAAAATGCTGGACCACTTTCATCTCCCTCGCACGCTGCAAAATCCCCTTGAAGTCAGTGGGTGGTTGGTCCCGAAAGAAATGCTGTATCGAGAGCCGTGTTTTTCTTAGATAAAAGTTACATGGAGAACTTGCTCTCTCTGTCCTTTCCTCTGCCTTCCCCAAGTATCAGCATCGGCAACTATTTGTATTGGCCACACCATTATTTTAAACAGAAGGGGCTGGCTTGCGCGCAGCCCACACACAATCAAACCCATCATGTAGCATAAAGCTGATGTCGCCTCTTGCTGCCACTCACAGAATGGATTTTGTTCTCAGCCTGTGCACCAGTAAGAATTTCGCTAGGCAAAGAAACTACTGAATCAAAAACAGTCTGAAGGATTACCAAAATTCAAAACGAAATGAAAAACGCGAAGGTGTCACATGAATGTTCTTAAAGATTTCTATCAATCAGCTTGGTTTTCACAATCCATTTTTCTTTTCAACCTGCGTAACATCCCCCTCCAACAGTTAAATGTTCACAAATTCCAGGCTTCTTTTCTTTTTCCCCAAACAACCACTTTGTCACCCAGACACCTATGACAAATTTATGGCTGTCTCTGCTTGGCATCACTGCCACCTCATGGATTAATGAATTCCGTGTCCTCTAATTCCCCCACATTATGCACCTCTTTTTTGTATGAGTAGCCAAATGTATCAAGATTCATTTTAATGAATGTGAGTCATTCCCCTTATTCAGAAGGCAGGGCTGTTATGTTGTAAGTAAGCACACCATTAGCTGTGCTAAAAATAAACAGGCATTACCTGCAGGAAAACCTATATAGTAAAAGTACACACTGTCAAGTATTGGGGGGGGAAGGGGGAGGAGAGAAAGAAAAATCAAAAAACCAAAAATACATGGACTGCAATGGTGTTCATACTGTAGGCAAAGGAAGCAGGATATATTACACGGGGTGTCTACTGTAAATTTTCTCCAGTGTGTCTGAAAGCAGAGTACAACCTGAAGATTACTTAGCCATGAAGTTTAAATTCGACGTCATTCGACGTCAACATACATTTTGTCAATGCTATACTGCGTTTAAGTTAATTTAATTGCTAGTGCTGAAAGAAAAAAATAAATGGATAGTTCTTTTTAACACCATTTTTCTTCTATGTCTTGGTCGATGTAGAGCAACTATTTCCTGTGTGGTTTGCTGGAGATTTCAAGGTTTGGAGATCTGAATATTTCAAGGTCAGCCTGACGCTGCTTAAACAGAAAGCATGCATGGCTTAGCCATGTGGTATTTCTGTTCCATTATTTTCATGTCTCTTAGTGTGGTGCAATGGGAAAGGCTCTGGTTGAGTCTCAGAAACCAAGCTCATAAATCAGTAAGTCAATCAACAAGTCTGGGGAACAATATGTTCTTCTATTTTAATTTCTTTGTGGGAAATGTGTAAATAGATACTGGCAATGAAGCTGGAATATAATGGGTATTTATAAATTAAGGCGTCCAATGATTTATCTTCTCTACGTGCAATGTAAAAAGAGGTTATGCTTTCTGATCCGTTAAAAGACTATTTTTAAAATAATAAAACATCTTTAGTTTTTAAGGATGAGAATTACGGTCTTCTGACCAGTTTCCAAAAACGTGGGAAGTCAACACACTAAGAGGAAAAATGTAAAGACTCTCAGCAGAAGGTTTCTCCATGACTGTGTGTTATCAGAGACCTACCAGCAGCGTGCCTGGCACCACGGAACGACACGGCAGCCTGACCTGGGCAGGGATGGCACGAGTTACCAGAGGTTCAACCTGTCCCTCCGTGTAGGACCTCTGTGTGTCTTTGCCCAGGTGTTTCCCACTCTAAAACTGGATGACGAACGCCAGGCTTACTGGTTTTTCAGCAGTCTCTGGAGCCTAATTAGTTAATGCTTGTATAGAATTGATAAAGGTAGTCACAAACCATAAAACGTAAGACATTTAGCGAAAGAAAGGAAAAAAAGGTTTAAAATCACTTTGTCTCTATCCCTTTGCTAATGAGTTTTTACTAGTATTTGAACGACTGAAGTGCTGCCTGTACAACTGATCCCAAACAGCTAATTTAAGCCCCACTTACCGAAGCCCATTTAAACAAAACAAACAAAATGTATTATATGTTGAAAATTCATTATGGAAAGAAACAGAAGTCGTTTATAAAGTTACATCATCCGTTCCAGGAAAATAATGTAGAACTTGTGATTTAGGAAGCCAACCACCAACCCTACATCAAAGAGTCAACTAAATATTTACTACAAACAGCTGACAAATGGCAATTCATAACTCAAAAATGTCCACAAAACTGCTCGCCAACCTATTTTAAATAATTTTATTACTTTTTTTTGCTGTTGTTAAAAAGGGCCATATTTCTGGATAACTTACAAATGGGAGGAAAAAATTAGCATTTGAGAAACCAATTGTTTGCAAACAGTAGTCTGTCCTGCCCTAAGGACCTGACATTTAAGGTGTATTTGGGCCGGCAGACCACAAGTGGACTTTTCAGAAGCTTCTAAATATCTAAATGAGGTACCTATGAATTTTTAAAATCTCATTTCTGCCTTTCCAGATCTTGGCATGCTCAAATGCCTTTAAAAGCTGACCCCGTGTTTTTGCAACTTGAAAGGCATTATCTGAAGGCTCATCTCCACCACAAGAGGCAGCTACTATTACTCTACCACAGCCATGTCCCTCAGATGAGGTCAACAAGAGTGAGCCAAGACGACACAGCAGCACAACAACACGACAGCGAGTTGCGCTATTTCAGGCTGCTCCTGCCTAAGACCACCAGCTGGAGCGTTACCTCCCATCCTCAACTTATTCTCTGAAGCTGCAAGTTGGTCTAAGCTTAAACATGGCCTAAATTGTGCAGGAACGGGATCTGGAGGGGAACGACAAGGTAGTATCTCAGAGTGGAGTGAGGGAGGAAGCTTCAAGTGACAAGTATTAATCAGACACATCTTCAGGCATGATTTAGTACTTGGGTTTCAATCTAAAACCTGGAGTCCGTTCTTCTACTTTCATAAAGATATATGGTATTTCTAAAAATACAACTCCTGATGAAGTTGACTGAAGGGTATGTGCTCAGTCACAGATGTAAAGACTTCGTATTGGATTTTTGAACAGGGGAGATGCCTTCTCCTCTTCAAAAATATGGAGGCCAAATGAGTCAATAGCCGCTTGGAATCTAGTTACAGAAGTGCATAATTCAATCCTACTCTAAACGGCAGCAGGTAAATTTTCACCTGAAAACACAATTATGGAACAACAAATACACCAGCAGTTTAGAAGCTGCCCACTGCTGTAAAATAAACAACATCAAAACAAAATTGGAGTGCGATCCAAGAACTGGGATGGGCCCGTTGGTAAAAGAGATGTTCCCTAGAAAACAAAATGGTTCTCAGCTTCCCTTGGGGAACGCAGTGATTCCTTGAAACTCAAAAGGAAGGACATAAAGAA
Organism: Calidris pygmaea; assembly: GCA_003697955.1. Taxonomy (NCBI): domain Eukaryota; kingdom Metazoa; phylum Chordata; class Aves; order Charadriiformes; family Scolopacidae; genus Calidris; species Calidris pygmaea. Next base: position 175,383 of record QJSC01016840.1, on the reverse strand, counting down.
TAAATCTAACAAAACATAAACAAAAAAAAAAATCATAAACAGCACATTGTAGAAAAATCTGTCTGGTTCTGAACCCTGCTGAGGATAATGCAAAAATTGAAACCATTAATTTAAAATAGGTTTCTTTTATGAGTTTCTCTGTTTTTCTTAATTTGTGGTTCTTCCAGGTATTTTTCTTGAAAATACCTACTGCATAAAATTCTGTTTGGTTTGGAATAAACTTTATATACAAATACATACATGAAAAGTTTTATATATATAAGCTTTATAAAAATACACAGCACTCACCGCACTGTGGATGTTAATACCATCTAAATGGGTGGTTTTCCTGGATTCTGTCTTTATTGCAATGACTTAAAAACTTGGAACTAAAATCTCAGAAAAAAAAAAAAAATTAGTCTACCTGAATTTAAAGAAGAACTTTCCACCTACTTTTGGTGGAAATAGCCGGCAAACGCTCCTTCCACCGAATTAATTTGCTGGAATATTCCCGTAGCACAAACACAGAGTCAGATTCAAAACCAGACGATGCAGATTATGTTAAAAACGCAGGTGAATTGGTAGCATCGCAGCAGCACTGGTGAGCTACTCCACCAGGTTTTTCACAGCAACAAAGGCTGCCCTTAGACCTGCGAAAACAGGCGGCCGCACAAGGCGTCTCCTTGCGTTGAGATGACTTTCTGGCTGCTTTGTCGACAAAGTGGCTGCCCCTAGGCAAGTCCTGCTTGCCCTTCAAAGAGTTGCAAGACTCGTTCTGCACCATAAATATGATCAGCAGCTGGTGGGACAGATTTACTGCTTCTCGACCCTCTTCTAATCTCTTCCTACAGTATCATCAGTGCCCTCTGTTGCAAAAATTTTCTAGCACAACAGCGTGAGGCTGGAAATGCTTGCCTCTGCTCTCCAGCAGCCGAGGGGATGGCTCCTTGGTATCCTTGAGGAGGTAAACTAGGGAATATGTGCAGCAGGTATGAGTGGCACGGGGGTCTCCACACAAGCTAATCAGGAAAGGTGCCCTGAACATGGGCCCTTTGTTAGGGCTACAAAGATGATGAGGGGCCTGGAGCATCTCCCTTACGAGGAGAGACTATTATGGGTCTTTTTATTCTAGAGAAGACTGAGGGGGGATCTGATCAATGCCTATAAATACTTAAAGGGAGGGTGTCAAGAGGATGGGGCTGGTCTTTCCTCAGTGGTGCCCAGGGTTAGGACAGGAGGAAATGGGCACAAACTTGACTATAAGAAGTTCCACCTAAACATGAGGAGGAACTTCATTGCTGTGAGGGTAGCAGAGCACTGGAAGAGGGGCAGGTGGTGGAGTCTCCTTCTCTGGAGACATTCCAAACCCGCCTGGACACATTCCTGTGTAATCTGCTCTGGGTAGACCTGCTTTGGCAGGGAGGTTGGACTAGATGATCTCTGGAGGTCCCTTCCAACCCTTATGACTCTGTGAGTCATTGACTGTAACATGCCCAGCTACCACCATGACTTTGTCAAGGCCTTTGGACAACACAGAGACATTGTAGACATCTCAGCTTTATGAGAGGGGGAACCATGCAGCATACAAATCAAAGTTGCAGTTCTGCAATTGGGTGCCACCAGTGGGGGACTTGGAAGGTAGAAAAAAAAATCACAGAATTTCGATTGCCTTTCTTTGTCCTGTGCTTCTCAGATTAACTACCATCGCTTCCTTTTCTAAAACTTGTATTTGCCAGTGAGGTCCTCAATTCTCATTCGCAGTAGGAGCTGTTGCGCTCTCTGGAATCAATTAGCATAAGAGTGCTATTTTTATTAATGTAGTTTCCTTGTTGCAGTTTCTGCTGTGATTGAAGGCTTTCAAAGGTCAACTCGAGCATGTCAGTGGGAGGGTGTACCAGGTGCTGTAGACATGCACTGAGAAGCCCTTTAACAACTGCTCTTTAGGCTAGGCAGATAGTAAGAGAAATGCAGTATGAAACAGCTTAGGATAGAATATGAGCAGGATGCTGAAGTCCAGATTGTCCAACAAAACTCCAGCTGCCTAAACAGAAATCAAACCTCAAAGATTTCTCAAATATTTCTACATCACAAATGACATTTGAAGCCATTGTGTTGGATTAAATTACAAACTTTCTCAGATCAACCCTTTTCTACTTACTTATTTATTTATTTCCTTGGACTCCATCAGACGGTCTTTAGTTTCTAAATTAAGCAAACTTAAATGGCTACTTACTCACAAAACCAAGAAAGCTTTGGTGGTATTTTTCATAGATTTGTTTCTTCGTATCTACCTACCCGTCTTCCCTCTGCAGATGTTCCCTGCTGTGGAAGACAGCTGACCAGCTGGTCAGAAATCAAACCCCGGCCTCTGATGCTGAAAGACATCCCTTTGGGTATTCTCTGTAATATATGCTCTACTGCAAGCAAACTAAACAAGGTCCAAAAGTTTGTGTTAAGTTCTTCTTAATATAAGAAATCCACATATCTCTCTTATGTGTAGTATAAAAAATCCTAATCTCTGCACTGAAGTCAGACAGGAGTCCTTAAAAGAAAAAAAAAAGGTTGGCATCTTTTCTGAACGCAGGTCATGAAATAATTATAGGCTCAAAAATGAAACTATTCATCTTTCAGCAGTAAATCAAAACAGATAGGTAGATATTTTCCCAGACAAATGTACAAGAAGACTAATGAAGTCTGGCAGGATGAGTGGTAACCCTACCTCTGTGTTTGGCAGCTCTGTGCTTGAGTTTACCCGGTCAGTAGCTGAGACAGGAGCAGTCCTGAAAAAGAGATAGGCAGAAACACAGACATGTAAAACCTTGACAGACCTAAGCTAATAAACAAAAATGGAAGCTTAAGAAATCATACAACTTCCTTCAACAGGCTATGTCATATCTATCCTGAAGTAAAGTGCAATGGAACTTTGCTTCCTTTTTAAATCTTATATATGTAATGTCATTTACTATATAGGCCAATTTCAATAGATTAATAATATATGGAAGAAAGTCTTTCAGAAGAAACTTCGAAGGCAAATCTGTGGCTATCAGCTACTGTGTCTGTTTTTCAATGTTCAGACCCTGTTGGAAGTGAACCCTCTTTAACCTGTTTTGGACTGTGTCCCCAAACAATGATCACATCTCAGGAAGCGCCACAGTCCTGACTGGTGACCTTACACTGTTTTGTCCCCAAGTACAAGCCTGATTTTGGTACACATGTAGGAAAAACAGAAGAATTGGGTTTAGTTCAGTAAGAAAGCACAGTTTTTCCAATATATTTGTGTTTATTTTGTATAAAATTGTGTGTGTGTTTAACCATCACTTTGGGATGTTAACTCTGAACCCCAATTTTTGGTACTATTAGCAATTAATTGACCATTCTGATGATAAATGATTTCCTCTCTATGTCATATGTCTTAGTAGTGATAATGATAAGGATAACAAAAATCATAGTAACACAATTGTCAGATAAATGGTTGATTTGTGACTTAATCTCTTGATAAACCTTACTCTTCTGATTGTCCATTAGTTGACAACTAATGGCCTTGAAGTTCTAACTGTACATTTGTTCCTAATTATTAACATCTGATCTCACTAGTCATAATGAATTCAATGACAATATCTGAATCATAAAATCAATTTGCTCCTCTTAGGTAAAGAGTTCATTTAATTAAAGTCAGTGTTTAATAAGGGGGAAATATTAACACTTTATATAGCAGATATCTGTTTCATAAATACATTAAACAGCATGCCTTCATCTGTTCACTTCCCTGTGGTTAAAAAACCCCAACACAATAGCATTGCACTAAAAGGGTTACATTTGTGATTGCTTCACTTCATCATTTGAATAGTTGTACATATTAACAAAAAATGGCATCAACATGAAGAAAGAGAATAGATATAAATCACCAGGAGAAGGCATCTCAGCGAATATAACAGAATGACGAGGGCACAGCAAATCATCGTTGTCTAATTGCTTCATTTACATAAACATCGATGTTCGCAACTTAACCTCAATAGTTGTACTGGAAATGTCTCTGTGAGCACAGCTGAAGTTAGATGAAGGTAGGCTAAAACATATTCTGGGAGCAGTTATCAAATGAAAACGTGCCATGAAGTTGTTTTTAAATTGATTCAAGGACCTGAAAGAAAGAATAGCCCAGACAAACGAAGGAAAAGAGAGGACAGAGCCTGAATAAACCACTCTCTGCAAGACTGTCATTAAAAACAAAATACCTTTGAGGATTGTTGAAACTAGGTTGCAGTTCCTTGTAAACAGCAATGCCTGGGGTCAGCCTCTGGTTTCCCCACCTCATTACAGAAGATTTCCCCTTGTAGCGCTCCCTGGGCACACTGTGCTCCCTACCTACCATCTCACCAACCTGTCATCCCACATGTAGCTTCATCTGAAGCCTGGTATGTCATGAAGGTGAATACTGGAAGGAAGGAAGGAACTAATTATCTCTCTGTGGAAAGCCGTATGGACAAAAGAAGATGATTTACATTCCTCTTTTTTGTGATCTCAAAGCAAAAAGGAGAAAGTGGTTAATAATAAAACTTTGCTGACACGTATCTGACACTTACCTTTAAATCAATTGCAATGGCATGGCAGTTCCATTGACATCCACAAAACCTGGTAATTACCAGAGATTTCCATATAGGAAAGTGGCCATTTCAGAAGATACAGTGCATTTCCAGGTTGGGATCTAGACACCATAGTCGATATCCCTGATAAGTGATGAGAAATGTGACTAAGCCTAGAAATCTGAGCTCCCATAGTATCATTGACTAGACCATCCTGGGCTGCTCGTGATCGTGCACCAGAGAGCACTACCTAAATTTGTTCTTGGTCTGGCTGGCTTCCTACTGGTCTACGCAGACAAGTTGTGGACCCCCTTTGTTCAACCTCAGGTGGAAAGTACGGATGCCAGCAGGCCTTAAAGTCCTCAGCCTTCAAAACAGAAATTCTGTTCCTGCCTTCAGACGTGCAGATGCAGCTTCTTTATTCCTGCAAATGCAGCACATGGGGGGGTTTCATACCTCTTTTGATCTTGTGATCCGAAGTGAGACCCCTGGACTTCCTTATCTGCTGGTAGACCAAACTGTAGCATGAGAGCAAAACCAATCTCTGTTAAGCACGTGATGTTTTTAAATGCTGATTTTCCAGTTCTAGGGATACCCTTCAGAAAAAAGAAAGAAAAAACAGTACTAAATAAATAAAGAAATATGAGGAAGAGGATTAGTGTATGAATATATATGTAATACAAAGGTAGACAACACATAATGGTAGACAACACATAATGATAGACAACACATAATGATAGAATAAGGTTACATAGTGGCTACCTTCGAGTAAGAACAAAGCAGGTATATATAAGAAATAACTTTTTCCATCAGGAGTTCTGACAGTAGAGTTTGTTACTTGCACGTTCTGCCATAAATAGAATACACACATAATTATTTTTCGTAGCACTTGCCTTAATAATAGTGGTACACAGAGATTTGGTGCATAACATTTTACAATAAGATACCATGCAATTTAAAAGTAATGTGATGCCTTCTGCTTCTTGTGCAATGAGCCTTGCGCTGAGAACAGTTGGGAAAATTGTTTCAGCACACAGTATTTTACTATATGTCTCCCACAGCTTATGAAGTCAATATGCAGCTTTGCATGCAACGTCATCTTAGTTGCTGGACTGACCGTGACAAAAGGTTACCTTGATAAAAGGTAATCTTTTAGGCACTCCAGGCCTCAGTGGACAACAACAGCAGAGCCTTTGTGGAGAACTTCAGGCGCTGACCCCAGAACTGCAATTAACTCAGAAAGACTGCAAAGAAAGGGAGGAAGATGAAGGCACGCCAAGGAAATAAGATGTGGATTTTGAATCCTACATCTAAATGGCAAAGTGAGTCCAGGTTACATCGCGCCACAACAAGAGTCTATCGGGAGCATTTTTGTTCCCCCTCAAATGTTCTGTGAGATTCCCTCTAAATATTACGTGATCCTTGCCGGCTGAGAACATTTGTACACAATTCCCTCCAACTACAATTATCTTGCACGCAAGAGATGAAAGGGAGACATAAGGTACTTTACTGCCTCAAAGACTAGGACAGTCCCATGTAAAGTGAACGGAAAGGCTCCCGGTGCCTTCAGTCACAGCCAGTGTGATCCCAGGGGAGCTCACTCTCCTTCTGATGCTGCTTCTGGTGACTCTCGCTCGTTACTGCTGCTACGCCTCGAGTCAGGGAGAGCAAGTGAGCATTTCCCACCTCTTTGTCAGTCACAACATGGAAAGCAAAAGCAGAGCCTGTGAAATACACCTCCAGGAGAAGACAGGGGAAATGTCACCCTTGAAATCGTACTTTTTGTCCTGTGTGACATAATGCCACGCACGGGCACTACGAACAGCACAGGAAGGGATTCCAAAATGGTTTAGCGAAGAAAGCTCCCTGTAACTCATTGTCAGCAAAACAAGAGGCAGCTTGAATTCAGTCCCTATTATTTCAATTTTACACTAAAAGATTGGTAAATAAAAAGTAAAGTCGGCCTGCTGCACGGAGATGTGCTGCACTCCTTAAATACCGTTTGCCACATAGCATATCTCTAAACTGTTTGAGATGTGCACCAGCCCAAATTGCCTAGATCCCAGCCCTTCCTTAGCCAAACCGTCAGGACTTCTCCCCACTCCATGCGACTGGTTTTCCTCCCCAATAAGTAAGGAGCTGAGAAAAGGAGAAGCGTATATATTCAGATCTGACCCCCCGAAATCCAGGGTGGCATCAGGATACACAACTTGATCTGTGATCTCGGAAGTACTTCCAGGTGCTGCATACTAAACATACCCAAAGAGTGCTCTGGCAGAGAGCCTAGATCTCGTGGTGTGGAAAAACTGTAATAAGCTGTTGACGATGCATATATGGAGATTGCATATACAAAATTTTCTAAAACTTCTTTAACTCAGCTTCTTCCAGAGCGTTGGACACCCCATATGTTTTTTTCTTAATTTTTCCCTCAAAAACAAATCATTGTTAAATCCATACATATTTTGCATGCATCCTCATAGGGGAGGAGTAGAACAAGCCCATACACAGCATTTTCAGGTTGAAAGCATCTAACAAGCATCAACTAATTACGCTGTTTAGAATAAAAAGAAGAGGGACTCATCTGCATAGCTATAGACGAGATAGTTACCCTTGTCTCCTTTTCAGTCAAATGGCATCTGGGCAGCATAGGCAAGAGAGTCTAGAGCACTATTCATCTCATCCTAAAGCAGCCACCTAAAGTAGATCAGATGTGTGGAACCTAAAACCACCTTTTTCTCTCTACTGACTCTAAAGTGAGTCTACCCTGGCTGCCTTACCCATAGGACAATTATTCAAACCTGGCGGGGAATAGCTTTGTGTCCTATACCAATTGTATTCAGATCAATTATATCTAGCTAAGAAAGCAATGGTTTCAGGAATTTAAATTGCCTGAAGAAGGAATAAGAAATTTCAGATGTACAATAGAATATAGCCCAGTAAGTATTTGTGAGTGTTATCCTTCTCCTGTTAAATTCAGCAAATGAATTGAATATTTGTTTCTCTTATTATGATTATTATTTTCTAAAAGATCTGTTTGTTCCACTCTGCAGGTATTTTGTTTCATGTCACAATTGATAACCCTAGTCTTTTCAGCCCCAAATACTGATAACATCAGCTATTTTAACTTTCCGTGAAAGGTGACCTGTTTGACAGCAATCTGGTGCTCAAAGCCGATTATCCCTAAGAACTTTCAAGTTATATCATCATTGTTGCATTTTGTGCCATTCAAATATCCTGCATATCTGCTTCTTCTACAAGAAATCATGTTCATTTTTTAGGAAAAAAAAAAAATCCTTACAAAGAAGAGTCATGAAGAAGCAGCTGACATGTAAGTTAGTCATACTTCCTTGTGCTTGTCTCCTAAAGACATACATGGCCAATCTGCTCACAAAATCCACAGACACCCTGTTAAACAGTGAGAGACACAAAGCCTACAGTTGTTAAACTTTTGCCCAATCTTCTCAAAGTTTCCAGGTAACAAATATAACGGTCTAAATATTAACGGTTCAGCAATAAAGAAAAAGAAACAACCAAGAAGAGAAAGCCAATGTCACATAACAATTTGGTAGCAGATGAGTCAATGAAGCCTGTTTGAGCTAAGACTGTAGCCAATGCCACAACAAGCAGCAATATTAGCCATATGGGAGTCTGAGATTTGGAAGGATGGTTGCAAGTACAAACCCACCCCCTCATCTCCTGGCTCCTGAGGGAAAAGGGCAGCAAAGCATCTCAGTTTCAAATCTCACCCAGGTTTAAAGAATATATAATTTTTTTTTCAGTCTTTGTGCATGACAGTACAGCATTCACGCAGTGAGCCCTCTGCTCCCCGGCAGCATGGAAGAAAGAACGAGGCATGACTCAGATGATAATGCTGCCTTGGCAATGGTAGAGGCTCCCACAACAAAGCTCAGAGGTGCTCCATGGTCCTTTCATGCAATTGAGGGCAACCACCAGATGTCTGAAATTACACAAATGAGGAGGCATATGAAGTAGCCATGAGCTACTTCATTGAGCAAGAGCAATGAAGTCTCTCTCTATACTGAAAGTATGTATAGTTATAAGTCTTCTGGTTCTAGGCTATCATGAAATCCCTCCATGAGGAGACAATTAGCTGGGCTTAGCTCACTGTTTTGTTATTGTTTACCTATAGCCATAGATAGACAGATAGATAAACAGTGGAGCAAACATTTTCTATCACACAACGCATTTATCCTTACGTGAAGGTTTGCTTCCATGCCTTTCCTAATAGGATTACAAATGAGAAAAAAATTGTGATCTTGAAGGAGAAACAAGTTTGACAGCAAGAAGAGAAGATGAGTAATATTTCTGTTTCTGCTTTTCAGAAGGTTTTATTTGAAAGCTCTGTTGTGCCCAAAGTGTTGACTCAACCATGACACTTTTCAGCATCCACATTTACCCTGAAGCACAGCAAACTTCTACATGGGAAAGTAAAAAAGGGTTGCATTGTGGGGGAGTGAGGAGTTCATATAGTTTGTATATAGGAGTATAGTTTGAGGAGCTTTATAGCAAATCCACTCATTTTACAAGAAAAAAGAAAATTAAAAAAGGGAAAGAGAGAGCAAATCTGCTTTCAACTCTCAATGCAGCAAACTCAAGTTAAAATACGAAAGCCAAATTGCGTTTATCCCTTCCTGCACATTATTGCTGGTACCAGGGAGCCCGAGACACAGCTTATTTTTTCAGTTGTCCTTGAGCAGCCCTATTGTCTTCAGAGCACACCTTCAGTGACCTCTGAGCACCCTGATTGCCATCTGTGGGTATGCACGGTAAGCTGTACTTTAGAGTGACGTCCAGGGAGTTACCCTACTGAGGGTGAACTGGGAGGAACGGGATGTGGCTCAGAATCTCGGTCTGTATTGCTCATCAGGGTGAGTAAGTTTAAAGATCAGTAAGACTATTTCAGACCCAAAGGTTGGCAGACGTAACTCTGAATGCAGACAGGCAGCAAAGCTGGGGGTGAACTTGTCAATTTTCAAAGCAGAGCTACACCTTTCAAAGTCCCTTGTTTCTTACGCACATGAATAGGCGTCTGTCTTCTAGATCTAGATCTTCTCTGCAGTCTGTAAATAAAATGGCAGCTTCCACTGGGACAAAGTGATTAGAAGAGTTCGGAAAATGGACAGCTATTTCTCGGATCTGTTCTGAGAATTTAGCTTCAATAATTCTAGTATACCATGCATCATTTTTCCCTCGCTATTATTTGTGCTCAATAACACCTCATTGTTTGCTGCAATTAATATTGTTTGCATTTAATTCCCTGAAGTGAGTTAAATGTTGAGATGTTTTCAAGTATTTCAAGTAAAACAGAAATTAAGAACTCTGTGATTAGAAGTCATTCTCAACAAGACAAGTTCAGAGACTAATCTTGTGGCTACAAGAACATATGAATAATTTGACAGAATATTTGGAAATATTTTGAAAGATCTGAATATTTTGGAAAAAAAAAGAAATTCTATGGAACATAAAATACCACACAGGAAATGTATATAAATAATGTAGAGATCAGAAATGTGATTACTTATGTACCTATTTTACTTGCCCTATCAAGATCAAACATGAGTTCAGCGATCATCCACACGGCACAAATAATGAAAAATCAGAGCAACCGTATTATGACTAGCAAGTGCTCTTTGACTATTTAGTAAAAAATTACCATATCTGCAGAAAGCAAAAATAACTCTCATAACAATTTGCCAACCAAAAAAGGAACCAAAGCTGCAAACCATGATATGAGAAGTGAGTATCTATATGAGATCAAATGTCAAGACAGAATATCTGAAAAAGAAAGAAGGGGAGAACCAGAGATGCAGATTCAGGCTTCCAGCACCATGTATGTAGTAGCTACAAATATATCATGTCAGCTGGATCTGACAACAGTTCAAATTATCTAGACTGAGTTGATAATCACAAACATGAATATGTTATCCATATCTGAAAGAGTATCTAAACTCCTAGACAGCAACATAACCACATTTTATCATTCATTCTGACAGCAGAATTATAATTAATTCACAAAATGCAGATTCAAAGGTGGTGAAATACATATATATGTATCTATAGATATATGAAAGGCACTCAAAAAAGAAAATATATTCATGCAGTACAACTAACCACTAGCAATAAAAGTCTCACAGGAGCTGCGTGTAAATCTCCTCCTTACTGGAAGTCTAAAATAAGAGGAAAGAGAGGGGGAGTGAGTTACCTCTTATTTTACGCCCTTTCCCAGAACGCGTGGCAATGCCCGTAGGGACTCAGAGATGTGAAGGTAGCTGGGCCAGAAGGTGAGACATGCACAAAAGGTTCAGCCTCAATTCTGGATGGCATCACCCAGCATCGTGGAAAATACCTGCTCTGAATCCCAGAGTAGCAGTGCTAAGGAAGCCCTTAGCATCAAAGTTATGCAGGTTATTTCTAGGGAATTGACTGACTGCCCGGGGGGGGTTCATTCTTGAGTGTATATCTACGTTGTAGAGCATAATCTCTCTGAACCCCCACGGTACAACATGGCTAATCGGCGTGAAATCAAGTGTGCTTTGGGGGAGTAACTTCCACTGTACTGGCAAGCTGGTTTCTATTTAGAGGTAAAACTAGTGGTAGGGAAAATACATTCTTTCTTCCAGTTTCATTTCCCATGACTACGTTGGTCCTCCAATGAAGATGCTGGTGAATACCATGAAGGCACTGCCCTCTTCTAGTAGACTGATGCCCAGGCAAGTGTATAGCTGAAGACAGCCTTAATAATAAAATTATTTATATTTACATCAGTCTCTCTCCCAAAAAATGAGATGACAAGCCTCAGTTTTGACAGGAAGAATGAACGTCACTCAGGCATGAGAAATAATACTGTGTATTACAGTACCCTCTAGTGACTCCTGCCATAGCTGGATTTCAGCCAACGTCAGCACATCCCAGGATAGATCTCACCATGGCAAAAGCACAACTCCCAGTGTTCTCCAGGGTCACCCTTGAACATCAGGAAATCAGCCTCCAGCCTTCTTTCTTAGGTAGAGTAGCACAGAGCGTTGAGCATTCGTTCAATTCTTGTTTGCTCCAGGGTTTGACTTTCTTAATTCCAAATACCCAGCTTTTAAAATCTATGTGAGCTAGCAGCTAGATACTCACTATTCTTTGATCTCACGTTATGAGCTTCCTACACAGCAGGAAGATGATATTTTTTCATGTCAAAATCCAGCCATATCTCAGAAGGAAACAAAAATAATCTTTTTCTTCTCTGCCCCAGTTTTCATCACAAAACCTTTGGCCCCTATTGCTTTCATAAGATCTTTCCTCCCTGTCTGACACATGAACTGTGGGAAATCTTTCCCAAGTGCAATTAAGCCCTTCCCATCAACCCATTCCAAAAGCCGCTTTGGATTCAGTGTCCCTCAATTCAAACACTCCCTTCCCCTCCTGTGGGGTGTAACTCAGGAGCTGACAAGAAATATTAATATCACCTGAATGCCCTGGCCTTGAAAGGTCATCTTCAAAGGTTTTATAACTCCCTTCTTGACTGATGTTCTACACAGCAGACTGGAAAGAAAAGGAAACTTCAGCTAGCTTTGTTACTTATAACCACATTTCTTTGTTGTTCCAGTTTCTTGAAAATAGTCAAAGAAATTTTCTGCCTTGGATCACAGGTAACACAAAGAGAATGGTATTAGCAAAGGGAAAGGGTATAAAATCTGTAGGGTTCCATATGTGCTATATATTTTCAATAGTTGCAAACTCTACCTGTAACAAGATCTAACTGCTTTGCTCTTCAAAGTTACCGACCTAACGCTTTGAAACAGATGCCTTTTAGCTAATGGACCATAAAGCCAGTTACAGTGCAGGCAAGGATGTTTTGAGGGGCGAGGGTGAAGAGGAGCTTCGGGGAGAGAGTTTCAGGCTTCCTCCAGAAACTTTGCAGCTCACGGCTGAACAGTTGTTTGTGCAGGCGTAGTTGGAAAAATGTGCCGAGCAAGCTGTAGGGGAAGCATAAATGCTTCTCGAATGGATTTATGGATGGATACCTGAGGGGTCAGCACTACATGATGTGGTATTGAGTTATTTTAATCCTTTACTCCGACCATTTATGCCTTTGGTCCCCTTCCCAGAACGGCTGAGTCACCTTGATGAACTTAAAGGCAGAGGAAGGCAGCGGCTGGGAAGGGAGCGGGACGCTGACGTTTGAACCCTGACTAGTTCTGCTGATGGCATCTCCCCGTCATTCCTGGAGCTAGCGTGGAGCTAGCTCTGCCTGGTCTGCTTTATTTAACTGAAAGCCACCCAGCAAAAAGATCCACCCGCCAACCTCCAGAGCACAAACCCAGCATCTCCAAATTGTCAAGGGCCCCGAATATCGGCTGCAGAAGCTGTTCTGAATTTGGGTTTAGGGATGAGCAGCACGACAGGCAGCTATCATGACTCAACCTTGACACTAGGCAAATTGAGTAGTTAAATAATTCACTGTAATTCAGCCTACCAATTCAAAATACCGCACACTCCTGATTCCCTGGCAAGCTACTTCATGTAGGGTATGATATATTTTTTCAGCGGTTTCAAACTGCCAAAAATGTGGTATTATTTCTCAAACAGGAAACAAATTAATGAGGGATATGAGAGGTAAATGAAAACATGTCACAGAACGAAAACATGGTTCAAAAGCTCTTAATAAATTAAAAGTTACAAAAAGCAATTTACAGAGTGTTTTATGTATGTCACTACGATGAGGTTTTATTGGTGTGATATCATAATTTGGCTGCCTCTGATTCCTTTCTCTTGGCAGCTCTAGCTCCAAAGACATTATGCGCTGATGATGCCAGCTCAGAAAGCTGAATGCCAGAGGTCTGCTTTATTTGGGCAGTAATCAACGGGGCTTGTAGGTTTACCTAAGGACTTCCACATCAATTCTCCAAGCACCAGATCTTGGGGTCTTTCTTGTTTGACTTTAGTAATTGCTTTTGTGCAGAGAAACTGAGCAAAGTCGTCAGGATTGGCCGTCCAAATTGCATGATTTTCAGTTGTTTTCCAAATTTCCTGTGGAATTATCTCTGTTTACAAATGTATCCAGATTTTACTTTGAACTTTCTCCCTTCCTCCTGCCCTTAAAGATAAATGAATTCCTAAACATGTTTGTACTTGCAAATTCATAGATTTATACACTTCATGCCACTTTAATCCCTATTAAACTGATCTAAAGTCGTGTCAGGCCAACTATCCACTGTAAAATGGATTAGACAAGCCAGTTGATCAGATATAGAAATGACTCCGGGCGCTTTTTCTGTCTAGCCTCCATGCATTTAGAGCACTATTTTCATACAAATAATTTTGTTCTCTTTAATTCCTTTGTGATTAAGCTAATTCACAAATAACATTGGTTCTTAGAGAATCATTAGTGTAAAGCAGAGCAGACAATGCTTTTAATTAGCACTTTTCATACCTCCTCTATCCATTTGCTAATAAAATTACTTTTGTATTAATTGATTACTTATTTTAATTTACACAGCAATAAGTGCTGATATACAGTGGCCATAAAACATCTTTGTTAAATGATTTTTAAAGTACAACTGATATTTATTTCCTGGAGAAATGGAAGATGCTTTGTTTAAAAGCTTTGTGATACATGTGCTGCAGCTCCTGACAATTCTTCTCACAGGAACATAATAGAACGACGAATGAATTTTAAGGAACCTAATATGTACAGACTTTTGGATTACCAAAGGAATATATAGGTTCTTTGGATGTCTCAATATTATGTATAAGACCTTGTTGTGCAAAGAGATTCTCAGACTGCAAACGAAAGCTTATCTGCTGGAAACTAAAAGCCCAAATCACGGCAGAGACATTCTGTGTTCTCAATTTTATTTACACTTCTGTTAGTTTTTGACACAAAGGAGCAAATTCAAATACCTGAATTTACTAAAGTGAATAGTCATTCAAAATGGTTGTTGGGAAACCAGTTTCTTGCGCATTTTTTAAATAAAATAAGTCAACATTTGGAATAATTTATTAATGTTACTAACTCATACACAAAATCTCTGTTCAGGTGGCTATGCCAACACAAATATATGATAAAGATACTTACAAAGTCTTGCTTTCCACATTACATTTTGAGAACAATGGCCTGCCCTCTCAGCTACACTGAGTTCTTCGTACTGAAGGATAGAAATGGAAAAGCGATTTGGACTGGTTATAAATTATTATAAATCACTTCTCTCTAATGCCCCCCTGTGCTGTTTGGTGAACATAACACAGCTTTGGTGCAAATATTAATAAGGATCACCTTCCTCTGCCTTTCCTCTTCAGAAGGAAAGTCGCTGGCCACATTGCAAGCCCCTTTGCAGCAAGGCAACTGACTGACCCAGTGGCCTCCATGCCCACCCCCAACCACTTAACCCTGTTCCTGGGCACGCCTGCTCCCTCCAGCAGGAACAGGGTTTCCACACTCACTTCGCTTCCACCGTAAAGTCATGCCATGGTTGGAAAATCAGCCAGTGACACTCTGTCCCTCTCCTCATCCATTGCAAGGTTTGTCACGTGGTCCTGGCATGCATAAAATTAACCCAACCTCTATTGCATTTGTAAGAAAGGATGGAAAATGAAAGAATTTGGTTTTCTTCTCAAATCTCTGGTATATGATGACACTGCCGTGTCGTCA
This sequence comes from Calidris pygmaea, assembly GCA_003697955.1. Classification (NCBI taxonomy): domain Eukaryota; kingdom Metazoa; phylum Chordata; class Aves; order Charadriiformes; family Scolopacidae; genus Calidris; species Calidris pygmaea. Next base: position 160,164 of record QJSC01016840.1, on the reverse strand, counting down.
TGCCATGCTTTGGACCAAGAAGAGAAGAGCTGACTGAAAGTGAAAACAAAAATGAGATCTCCCAACAGAAGTTTAGAGCAAAGTGATTTTGACACTCAAAAAAGACTAATTTTGAGCTTAGACTTGCAGTCTGAGTTAAGAAAGTTTACCACACTTGATCATACTTGTTCATATCAACCATCTTTTCTGAATCTCCTCCAGCAACACACAAGCACAAGTAACTAAGAAAAGGCAAGGATTACTGAAATAGTCTCCAATGCTATCTCCCATCCCATGGAAAAACATAGGGAAAGGTCAGAGTAATTAACATTTGGGAGAAACAATGGCATTTACTACTCTACAATCCCATTTACCTTATCAGTTGATGAAGCATCAATCAATTATAAATTTCTGAAGCCAGATATGTGTTTCCAGCTGAATGTATTTAGTTTATTTTTTTCTCAAAAAGAGGCAAGAAAAAAAAATACGATTTTTCCACAACTAAAAACAACCTCGTTGAGGCATTTATTTTTACGAGTTACAGCACTTTGACACAGAAAAATCATTAAGTGAATGTCACCCATTCTGTTTATTGAATGAGGCCAACATCCGCTGGGAAGAAGACGGGAAAATAACATGCAATCATGTGGTCACAGGCTGCCTATTTGGGGCGTTTTTCAACTAGAATATTTGATTTTTGAAGACTTACAAGTCCCTTAAGATAGTTTTTGCATGCCATGCTTATAACTCGGCTTTGTCCATCTTCTTCCTTGCCCACAGCTTTCGCCTCTCTTAACAGTTGCTTTACATCTGCCACAGGACTGAAATCTCTCAGGGCAGGAGATATATCTGAAAGTCTGGATGAAAACCAGCATACAAACAGCATCACAACAGATAATTACAACCTGAATGATCATTTTAAGCCATAAAAGGGCATTATTTTAGGAGAGAGGAGACATAGGAAGGTACACTCCTTAAGGTCTTCAATGTCTTAGCATTCATGAAAAAATATTTCCAAAAAGCTGATCTTATGGCTGAGTACTTGCTGGCTAATTTGCAGATTTTCTGTATTTGGCAAGAGGAAACGGAACATGCAATTCCTCCCATTCCACTTGGTATTGCTGGTGTAACTTATCCTAAAGAAGTCAGCAAGGTGACAAAAACAAATTCTCAAAAATAAGGAAGAGTCAGACCAAACTTTTCTGGAGTATATAAGCAGTAACGCTATCCAGCATCTCCAATCCACTGCATTTTGGAAGCTTATATTAAACATATGCAAAGTAAAGAATATACGTCTAGTTACTGTCAAGGTGAGCTTTGCACTGAACCTTCATGAAAGTTTTAACCCAAACAATGATAATCAACAGAGATAGTGACAAATGGAAAGGAAGTGGGGAAGAATAGTGACATTTGGTGCTGAACCATATGTGCGTGGTTTGAAAGACATGACTGAATTGTTTTTGGTGCTCTATTATTCTGACATTTAGAATGAGGCAAGTTTCCATTTCCATTAATGTACTGCCAACTCAAAGGGGAACTGTCGCAAATTTGAGACTAAAGAAAGCTGTTCCTCAAACTTCTCTTGAGCATAATCAATGCCCTCACTCAGCAACAGAGTAATGTCACAATATAGAATCTAAACCATTATTATGCTTCCTGCTTGTTGAATGCAAGAATGTGTTTTATATCTTATGATGATATGGCATAAACTGCTTTGACAAAAGACCGTGAATTTATATATGAATGGAGAGCAACCAATTCAAAGGGACCCCGTTGATCAAGATTTTCTGATTGCCAACCTGGCAAGTATAGCCACCAGCCTTAGGTGGAGGATGTCCAGTTGAAAGAACCAGAAAGCCTGAAATATTTTCAAATTGTAGCTAAAACTAAAAACTGTTTGGAGAAAAAGCATAATGATCATCAATTTCCTTTATTCTTTTTTTAAGTCACTGCCTATCTTTACCAAAAGATTTAAAATAAAGACGGAGAGGGAAAAGAGGGAGAGAGGGAAGAGGCTGGAGGTCATTCGGGGTCCAGCAAGGAGGCTCTGGTCTCACAGATTCATCCCTCTCTGAAGCAGCTCTGTGCCCTGTTATCCCACCAAAGACTGCTGAATCACAACCCCCTTCCTGGCTCCTCTCACCACCCATTCCTGGAACTCTCCCCAGACCCCTCAGAAATTAATTTCCTTGCGTGATTCACAAATTCCCTTATGACCGTACAGGCCCTTCATGCCATTATGTGCATTTTTTCATTTCGACCAACTTCCTCGTTTTTATCGACTTGAATTTTGCAGCCCTTGTCGTGGTATTTTCCCCTTTTGCTAGCATAAAAAAGATAAGGAAATATATAAGAATGAACGCGTTATATATATACCTTGACTTTATATAAATTAATTTATTGCTAGAAGTGGTGCCAGGGCTGGCAGTCATGGCATCTGAAGCCCTTCATTCACCCACAGAGCGTGCATTATAAAGATTATATGCTCTGTAATAAAGAATTGCAAGCTCCCTTTAAACAGCTCTCCGATTGGTCTCAATATTTGACCTTTGGTGAAGAAATAGATCATAACATTAATAAGAGCTAGGAATAAACCAGTAGAAATGAAAAGGGAGAGAGGCACAGTTTGAGCACAAATCACAGAATTTAACTTACAAATACTACAAGCGCAATCCCAAGAAGTGCTGAAGATTTATGAACCGAACATTGAATTAATCTCTCTTTAAACACTGGGTGAAATACAAATAATGACTAAAACAATCTCATGTGAGATGCGGAAATAAACAAAACCTAGAAAGCAGAAAAAAAAAAGTGAACAAAGACAGACAATCAACTTGTTTGTCTGCAACAATCACTAACAAAAATACTACCTCAAATAATGATGCCTTCTGAGGAAACAGGCTGAAAGCCCCATGCCATTTGACATAAGAAGTCGAGAAACTATCCACTGGAGCAGTTTCTCATGGTTATAATTCTGTTCTGCATTTCACTCGCTGCCATTTGGTCCACAGAAACCACCCACTGAACATTTGCCTTTGAAGTGCACCACCTTCTCCTCTGTAGCATGAGTGACTTCTTGGGTCTCTCTCAATTTGCCACAGACAGCTTCTGAAATCTCCAAGTTGTGAGTTTCTTCCTTTTTTTTTTTTTTTTTTTTTTTTTTTTTTTTTTTTTTTTTTTTTTTTTTTTTTTTTTGATAAGCTGCAACATCTTGTGTTCAAACCAGCAACCTTGGAGGTAAAGGACTGCTACCTGGGGTTACCCAAACAAGACCAGACCAAGAGTGAATATGGTGATGGACAAATGCTCAGAGCATGGCTAACCTGCATTAAATCCATTTCACACTCAGGTGAGATACTTTGTATGCCGCAGACACCCACTAACCCAGATTTTCATTAGCTAGGCTTTATTTCTTTCCATATATTTGACTCACAGTGTACAAAGCCATGGACAATTATGCTGGATTACAGTTTATTGCAGTTCACAGTAAAAACTTTGAGTCTCTGGAAAGTTTTCTCAGTCACCTAAGACCATTCATTGCTATGTATGAAGGTCACTGTACTTTATACTCAGTCTTTCTATTATTAGTCTCCCAGACAGTTGGGTTTTTTTGCATCTGGCTGGCAGTTATCATTGTATTAGTTGATAAATCACTCATAAATCCTTTGCATTATGTTTTTGCTCCCTTTCTAGCAAGGAAACGTTAAGATCAGAAATTCCACAAGAAAAAAATTACATGCACGTTATCACATTCTTAGGGACATAGCTGCTAATTGTTTCTTTACTGGATTCTAGCAGAATTTTGGTTTGGTTTTTTTTAAGAGAAAATCCTTTCTGCCCGTGCCTACTATCTAGGTTATCATTTGAGATAGCTTGTGGACCATGCTAACTTCAATATAGTTTGGATGAATTCATAGCACTGAATATTCATATGGCATATGATACAGACACTGAACCCAATTTAGTAAATGAATACTTGTAATTTCACCAAAGCCCCTCTGAGAGATTATTATGCAGATTTATGAAGGAATATTGCTGAAGCAATTCTTGGCTGTGTTTTCAGTCACTAAGGACTTAAAGTATGTAAACCTAAAATAATTTCAGACTTATTTACTGTCACTGCTTTCATCTTCTGAACTTTTCTGACATTATTTCTCTCACTGGTTTGTTTCCAGCATCCCCTTCCCCTGTCCTTGCCCTTGAGCAAAGATCCAGCGTCACAACACCTACAAGTGTTGCCAAGTTACTCCCAACAATATCCTTGGTGCCATAATGCCAGCAATCTGTTCTAATCCTGCTGCTGCAAAATTGCATTATAGGCAGGGGGATATATGGACATGGGCATGTGGGTAGTATCACTCACCTGGAAATAGAGAGACCTACACCGGAGCAGACTGTGAGCATACTCTCACACCTCTTCTGTACGATGAAGATTACCTCGCTATTTTGGGACCATCTACCTCATAAAAGAAGGAATAATCAGGCTGAGGAATGATGGAAATATTTGACCCAATAGTATATTACAGTCCTTTAAAACTCAGGAAGTGTGTTGTAAGTTGCTCTCTGCGTTACTGATTTTACAGGCAGTATTTTTTTTAAAAGTGTCACAGACCCATGCATATTTACAGCAGCATCCCATACCCACTGTATCACCTCCAACTTCGTCCCTTTTCGTGTCAGAAAGAAAACTTGTTGCTACTTGCTAAATGTCTCTTAAAATAACATTCTATTCTATGACATTGCAACCAATAATAATAATAATGAAAAAAAAAATAGACCAATATCCCTCACTTTAGTCAATGTTGCCTCTCCTGCCTCACTCATTAAGGGACTGGACTACCTCAGTTTGCTAATGGGCACGAAGGCAGATCCTGGATCCTTATTAATATGGTATCATTTGTTCCTCAGCAATGGGAGTCCTACCTCACATGATATGAAGTAAAACATGGGTGAAGTTTTGGGGATGGAAACCAGCTACAGCAATAGTTAAATTTTAGCATACTGTAAATACCAGAGTTCTTCTCGGTTACATTTCTTGGTATACAATATAGTAACATATGCTACATGGAAGTGAATCGTAAAGGCCAACTTCTGCTCTTGGATTCAGATCTCCTTGACTTTCAGTAAGACTGTAGAGCAAGGGAGTCTGGTGACACCTGCAAGCAGCAAGTAACCATGGCAAAGTCTCCATGGGGGAGCAGAGAGAGAAAGATCAGCAGGCAATTCCTGAAGGTTTCTTGTGCTTCATGTAAATTGTCACACTGTGGCTCATTTTAGCCATGTTTTGTGTGGTGAACATGCACATGGACGTCTTCGACTCCTTTTACAAATTAGTATGCGATAGAATAAGACAAGTGAAGACTACGGGCCAAAAAGCTAGAAAATCTGCATGTCAGAGAGACATAGCAATGAAAGAAAAGGGTTGGAGATAGGCGACGAAGGGAAAGAACAAGAGAGTTGGTACAAAGCACCCTTTTTTCTTCTTTTTCTCTTTTAAACAATAGTTTATGCATTTATTTCAAAAGGTTTTCCTGTTTCATCCTTCTCCCTTTTTTCCTTGCATTTTTTATTTTTTCCTGGACTCCTTTTCTGTCTTCATTCCCCAGTCCTCTGTCTTTTTCTCCTCGTTACTCTGTGCTTGATTGGCTGTCAAGTTAGATATGGGAAGGGGGAACTATCTTTGAAAATGTCAAAGAGTAACTGCGAAAAGACACATATTTGCACACTTTACAGGAAACATGTTCAACTCCACACAGATAGAAGCCAAGATACCGAGGTACAGAAAAGTAATTAAAGAAACCCTCCTCCTTTCTGCTCTGAAATCACTGAACTATCACTAGCACCCGTAAAGCACAAGGTGATTGAAACTCAAGGATGGGTCCAACCACACGGCACTGCGTGAGTGAAAATAACAAAAGCCAAGTTGCAATTTTTGGAGAGTGAGTCATGGCTGTAATTGACTTGACTAGACCAATAAATTGCACATGGCTTAAGGAAGTTTTTCTCATTGTCAGGAAATGCCCCTTCCCTCGCTGCACCCCTTCAATAGGACCGATAAACACTGCAAGCGTTGGAAGGTTTGAGAGGAGCTTTCCTCAGGCGCTGCTGGGCATTTATCATATTTTAAACAGAATCAGTCAAACTTCCATGAACTGCAAATTAGTGGTGCTGTGCTTAACATCTCAGTGCCAGGAAATGATGATGATGTTTTACAAAACGTCACCCCAATCTCCTCTCAGGACCTCTTTTCAGCACCTGTCTTGGATAAAAATACAAGGCTTGCAAGGTAGAACTGACTGTGCCTGATTCACAATCAGCTTGTCTTGAGGATCGTTATTTATGGGTGCTAATTAGAAGGGGGTTGAGGTGGTTGTCTCAGCTAGTCCATTGCCAGGACTCCACCTGCCAGCTGCAGGGGCCATACATAGTTTTGCAGCCTTTGAAAAGCTGGGCATGGTGGGCAGAGATTGGGAAGGCAGAGTTTATTCAAAAGCATGTCAAGATTTTCAGCGAAGCTTCAATATCTATTCTCTAACTTTATAATGCGGTACTTTCATAAAGGGTGATGAAACTTTTTAAATACAGTATTCCCAAGTAGCAATGACAAGGTTGCATGTTATCCTTTTATTTACAGTAAAGGCTCATGCTTTAGGAGTGCCAACCTTCTAACTCCCAGTGCAACCTGTTTTCTTGCCGCTCTTCCAATGGACCATGGATATTTTCGTCAATGTCTTCTCCTCCTTTAGAAATGTGCAGAAGAAAATATTAAGCTTATACACTGGCTGAAATTTTTTGGGGAGATATTAATTCTCCCAGGACATTATTCTTGGCTCACATCGCCAAGTTACGTTGGAGTTGTGACAGTCCACACGGTTGGAAGCCAGCACTCAGCTCCATCCGTCATCTTCCACGGCTTCACTGTACATTGTTTCTGACCTGGACCAGTGCTGAACTCGATGAGGGACCTGATGGCTGCTGTACATGGCCAGCCACCTATGCCAGCCATGTTTCCCACCTAACCTACTCAGAATACAAGGCATAGTCAAAGTTCTGCTGACTCCTAGGAAGACTGGTACATTCCAGCTCTGGAGCTGCTTCTTGCTTCAGCAGAGAATAAAGGAAAATTATTGGTAATGTTCTGAGAGTGAAAGCTGTATTTTTGCTTGAATATGTACACAATAGGAGGCAGTGAAGGAGGAAATTCCAGACACAGTACATTTTACAGTAAGTACAAAATAGCTCTGCCCCCAGTAATTCATCCAGTCCAATATAGTAAACCCCTTCAAGCTGTCACACACAGGAAGCATAGAAATTAGAGAAAGAGAAAACATGGGGGCATCCAAAGTCTACTTTCCTTCTGACATTCATTTCTATACAGCGATCATTTTATGATCTCCTTAATTTCAGAGTTCATTTATCCACCAAAGCAGAACAAATCTCTTGCTCTTCAGTTGAGGCCAAGCTTTTTACTTTGTGCATAAAGCTCTATTTTATTGTCTAACATTAAGCTTTTCTTCAGCTGGTGTATACCCAAAGCATGTGTTATTTCAGGTAGTTGTAGTAATGACAAACTGTAGAACGTCAGCTGTACTTTTAATATGAAGAGGGTGCTTCTGTAATGAAGACAGGAGTTGAATATAACAGAGTGGTTCTGTGCCTAACAAGTAGCTTCTTTAAAAAAAAAATCCTTTGAGGTTTAAAAACCAAGTCTGTAGCATCATACATAAGCAAAATCTGTTACTGTGGATTTCTTGGCAGTGTTTGTTATATAAATGTGGTTTTCCTTTTGTCCAAATGACAAAAAAAAATCCTGCAAGTAAGCTTCTAGATACACAAGGTGCAGTCAGAGTCTTGTCTGGGTCGTATAATGCCCACTGAGACCTGCTTGAAGTTCTAACTGGGGGAGGGTTTAGAACCCTTTTCCTTCTGTTTGTACAAATTGTTTCTCACACAGATAGCATGCTTTCTAGTGGAAACTCGCAAGGCTCTAGAGCGTGCAAGCCTAACACTCGCTCCTCTCTACGAAAACTTCAGAGTGTAGAAAAAAATCGGTTACTCAAGAATTTCTGAAAAGTGGAAAAAGTGATGTGAGTACAGCTGCAGGAAATGCATTTTATAATCTGAATAGCTGCTCAAGATTTTTTAGTAATAACCACCTAGTTTTAATGGGGACATTTTCATATTGCTCATTCTATATTCCTGAATAACCATCTGATACTTTGTTTGCTAGAAGTACTTGCAATATCATTTAAATGAAGCAAAGCCATTCATTTTCCTTCTTTTCTACCTCAATAAGATTTGCCTTTTTTGACTCTGAAAAGCCCATACACTTCTACCAGTCAATCCTCTCAAAACACTGTGTGAAGACGTTCAGTAAATCCCAAATACACCTTACTGTGCCACTAACACCATCCATCATCGTTTGCTCTCCCATATCAATCTTCTCCTGTCTCTCTTTGCACTTGGTACCAGAAGAAGCTTCGAGAAGGTGACCCGCATGACTTCCTCTCTTAAGTTATCTGCTCCGGTCCCAGAAGTGATTCATGATCGTATCAAATCTATCTCCCTGGTGCTGTTTTGTCCTTAAGGCTTCGACAATTGCAGAGACTGACTAGAGACTCCAATCAACCATCTGGTGTCTGCCAACTGTAGTGTCTAGTCAGGTTACACTGAATGCAAAGAGAAATGTGTTTTGTATTTGGATCCCTAATACGCTCATCTCTTCCCATGGGCCAAGTAGAATATTAAGAGGCTGTAACATTAAGAGGCTGGGATGGCAGCGGAAGAAAACCTTAGATTTAAAAAGAATATCTAAAGTCAGCTTCAAAGTTCGACTGAATAGAAGTGCTAGTATAATGTACGCAGCACCTCCGTACCGGCAAAGGATGCATTTAATAAGTGATGGGACTTTTCCATCAGTTTTTTCTACAATTTTATGAGCTTGTTTTAATTGTAATTTGCCTATTTTTATGTGATTAGAATGTTGTTAAGGGACTTCATTTTTTTCTTTAAGTTCCGCTTGTCCTCTAAATAACAAAAAGGAAATACTAGAAGACTGAAAAACTCATCATTTGTCTTTCGCCAAGTATTTTTCAGAGCAGGCTGCATCAATCTGTGCCTTGCATAGACTGTTTTACTCCATGTATTTTGAGATGAGCTTTCCCCCCTAGATCTCTCCCTTTTCCTTTCTCCCCTCCCAAGTACACCACACAACTGGAAATACAAATGCTTTTGCAAGACCCAGTCTTACCACATTACTGCCATGTGAAAAGTCCTATTACTTATAAGCCCTTAATAATAAACTTCTTACTCGGTTGGTTTCCTTCTACCACGACAAGTTTTATCATGGGCTTGCACAATCGCAGCAGCCAAGTGCCTGAAGTGGCCGTTTGGGGAATTATTTTTCCAAGGTGGCAACACTGTCTGTCTCGGTGCTTCGAAGCGGAGGGCACTAAGGGCATGTCCTCCACGGCACCTCCATTTTGGTGCCTCGGGGTCCCATCCTTGAACACCAGAAGCAGTCATTGCGTCCTTGGATCACAATTCTCATAATACCACTCACTCCTGAGTTATGCATATCAGCTCTTCACAGGCTGATTTGATGGGTAATATCGCCCGTGGGCTTGACACTGGCCAGGAAAGTGCTGTGGGATTTTCATAATTTTCACTGATTGCGATATGAACATAGGAGACAGCCATGGACCCATTTGGTTTAAGCTGTGGGGAAAGCCAGGCTGGCCACAGCAGTGCTGATGAGTCTGTGTGGGATGGATTTTTGACTTGATAGAACCGGTCCAGAGGTGGGCCACAAAGATGATCAGAGGGCTGGAGCACCTCTCCTATGAAAATAGGCTGAGAGAGCTGGGGTTGTTCAGCCTGGAGAAGAGAAGGCTCTGGAGAGACCTTAGAGCAGCCTCCCAATATCTGAAGGGGGCAACAGGAGAGCTGGGGAGGGACTCTTTGTCAGGAAGTGTAGTGACAGGACAAGGGGTAATGGTTTTAAATTGGAAGAGAGGAGATTTAGATGAGATACCAGAAAGAAATTCTTTGCTGTGAGGGTGGTGAGGCACTGGAAGAGGTTGCCCAGGGAAGCTGTGGCTGCCCCATCCCTGGAGGGGTTGAAGGCCAGGCTGGATGGGGCTTGGAGCAACCTGGTCTGGTGGGAGGTGTCCCTGCCCAGGGCAGGGGGTTGGAACTGGATGATCTTTAAGGTCCCTTCCAACTCTAACCATTCTATGATTCTATGATAGTGTCTATAGGGGAAGATCTTCACCTCTGCACCCAGCCATCCCTTTCCCCCAGAGACAACAGAGCAGCAGGGGAGCTGCTGTCTGTCTCTGGAGGGACTTCCCTGTGTGTCCACCCAACTTCCAGCTTCCCAGGGCTGAGGCCGAGTCCTGTCCTTCAAACCAGCCTGACCCTGATGACCAGAATTCCTCTGTTAAGGTGTCAGGATCTGATAAGCAGCCGAGGTTGAAATACCTGCTCGAACTGGTAGAGAGCAAAGCTTTGAGCCTGCAGCTCCCAAGCCCCAGGGGGGTACCTCACTTTCTTGCCTGCTTTCTCTTCTGCCTCTGGCTGAGATCTGAAATTTCATCCGACACCTGACAAGCCTTCCCAATCAGAGTAATGCTGAAAGCGTGAGCGTCTGGCCTGAGATTCAGTCAGAAAAATGTGCTTCCCTGCAGAAGCTGGATTTTTACACAATTACCTGGCCAGTCCTACTCAGGTTTAAGAACACAATTAAAGCTCAGCTTCCTGCTTATATCTGTTCTTCAAAATTTATAGATCAGTTTCTTCTTTTACATCAGGGTAAGTAAGGAATATCTCTGCATGACAGAGGAAATGTAGTCCAGTGGAGGCACAAATGGAACAAGAATAAACATTTTATCATCAAAATATGTAGGGAAAACACAGAGAAACTTGCTGTTCCATTCGATACCTTATAAATTCTCCTTTAGGACATACAGATATGGACAGAGGCTGAAGTTTTGGATTGATTTTGATTTTCCTTACTCAATTTGCCTGTCTCTTTTGTGGAAGAATGCCTGCAGTGAAGTCTAGCTAGAAAACAAAATTGAACTATGGTTTTTTAACTGAACACAGAAAATCATAAGAAGAAATCAAGCTCTTAACTTCTGAGAGCAAGCTCTTCAACACCAGCACGTCGAGATCCGCTTATCAGACCTCTTCATTTGTTAGATTTTAACCAGGGCTGTCCATGTGTCACACACTCCCAGACCACAGCCTTGTCCAAAAGTAAAACCCCAAAACAACGACAACGGCAACAATAATAAATCCTAGGGAGGCAGTTCAGACTATATTTACTATATACCATCTGCACCGAGCCCTGAGAGACATTATGTTCCACATTCCCTGTCTGCACTACGGAGAGCTTTTCTGATGTGTAAACCATCATTTATCTTGTCTTTGATTCCCTTCATGTGACCTTTTTCTGAGTATGGCAGTATAACATCCTTGCTATGGCAGGCTCTGAGACCATTTGAGGACAGGCCTCATAAAGCCTGCCTTTAACATTAATCGATCACTTTATTATGGAAGTAAATCAAAGCAGTTAAACTCAGGTCTTCTGGGAGTTGAAGGTCAAACAGGGAGAAAAAAAAACAAACTGTATTCTGGGAAGAACATAGAAAAATTCTTTCAGCCCCATCCCTTTGTTCTTTGCCTTAGAGGCATGACAGAAGCACGTACTGCAAACACCGTTTAGGGAAGTGCGAAAGCAAATATACATTAATATACACAAAGTGTTTGTGTCTCATCACATCTTCACCTCTTTATTCCAAGCTGGTTTGTAAAGCCCTTCTTTCATGTCCCAGAAAGCAGAGTCTGGAGAGAGAGATTGATCGAGGAGAGAATACAGACCCACTTGCCTTCCCAGCAGCTTGTCTGGAGAGGCAGAGAAAAGGAGGATGGAGTGATGCGGATGAAGGCTCTAGCACATCTAGTCTTTAGTCATCACTGCCCCACACCGTACCTTCACTGATATATTTTGAGAAGTGCAGAAGGACCTCCACAGCTGCGTGTACAGAGTCTGCAAGAGCACGGGTATAGCTGCAGGTGCTGGTGAACACATAAATATTTTCAGAGAGGAAATTCAGTTTAAGGAAGGGCTACAAAGATGATGAGGGGCCTGGAGCATCTCCCTTACGAGGAGAGGCTGAGGGACTTGGGGCTTTTTAGTCTGGAGAAGAGAGGGCTGAGTGGGGATCTTGTCAATGCTTATAAATACTTAAATGGTGGGTGTCAGGAGGATGGGGCTGGTCTTTTTTCAGTGGTGCCCAGGGACAGGACAAGAGGAAATGGGCACAAACTTGAACATAAGAAGTTCCACCTAAACATGAGGAGGAACTTCTTTCCTGTGAGGGTGGCAGAGCCCTGGCAGAGGCTGCCCAGGGAGGTGGTGGAGTCTCCTTCTCTGGAGACATTCAAACCCACCTGAACATGTTCCTGTGCAACCTACTCTGGGTGGACCTGCTTTGGCAGGGGGGTTGGACTAGCTGATCTCCAGAGGTCCCTTCCAACGCCATGTGATTCTGTGATTCTGTGAAGTTTCACAAATAAGAAAATCTGCAACTTCAGTCTTTGTTCACTCTGCAGGGCTGGGTAAACCAACAGCCAACACTGCTTCTTCCCATCTTCTAGCTATCCTGGAGAGATATCCCTCTCCACAACAGTCTTCTCTGTGGTGCCCCCGACACAAGTGCTCTCAGGCACTTTATTACTGTAACCCTCTGTATCTTGAACTAAAACTGTAAGGCTGTAAAAAGCACCACAAGACTGATTGATAGTGCTGTGTGAGAAGGAAAGCCTGGCAGAAAGCTGCTGCTTCGCTGTGTACCCAGCTTGAGGCAATGCTGGACGCCCAGGTCTTGCTCCTTCCCCACCAGCTGCGGCTTCTGGGGGACTGCCCGCATCCCCACAGCCCTTGGGAAACACCGCCTGTGCTCGGCAAACCATGTGTGAAACATTGAAAAGCTGTCCCTTCCCACCGTGGCAATGGGACAGAAGAGCCAGAGCTGTCTGCCCACCAAGGACACACAAGGAGAAACTTTAGCATCACCTTGGACCAGCCTCTAATTTCTGTGCCTCAGTTTTCCCTTGCTGAAATGAGGAATATCAAATATTCGCTTCCCCCCCCCCCCCCCCCCGTTTTTCCAGTTTCGTTTGTTTTTAAAAAAAAAGTCCTCAGCACTGACGTTGCTTTTCGCCTTGAACTCTTCAGGCTCCATGACCTGAGGTTGAAGTCTTTCCTTGAACCCTTTTTGCTTTTTGACTTACCTTGGATTTTTCAGGGCTTTACAAACACACGGGCACACCCAAATGACACGGGAGGGTGTTGGTCAGCAATGAGCTTTCTAGCCAGGGGAACCTGCCAGTTTAATTTGTTTCTTTGAAAGACAAAACCATTTTTTAAACACAGAAATTTGCTGACATAGTAAGCGATACGAGCGCAAGCATTGATCGGCTGTTGCTGTATTTAGCATGCTGAAAAGTGTGGCGGTCGCTTTGAAGAACAGATGTGAAGATGTTGCCCCTGTCCCTAAGTGTCCAAAATTTACATGCAGACATCGTGGTGACGCCGGAGGGTAAAGCATCGCTGGGAGCAGGCAGGGTTAGGAGAGGCAAAGGTTAGAAAATAAGATGATGCCACTGATCAGGTATGGAATGTTCTTATCTTGGCATCTCCGTTGGAGGCGTAATAAATAAGCTTATTTTAATGGCATTAGAGCAGCGGTCGATTCACAGACAAGGTAACCGCTCAGGAAAAATGTGCGTGTGAAGGAAGCGATCCCCAGCCCCAGGAAGCAAGACACAGGAGTTTATGGGCGAAATGACAAATAGAGTGTTGCAGGCGAAGCTGTGAATGGAGTGGGAAACATGGGCAAATTTATGACAGATCACAGAGACAGAAAAGCAGGGGAAGAAGAGTTATATAGAATATACGTATCTATTGTATCTATTAATGGAAGGCTGAGGAAGGAAAAAGAGCACTGTCAGCTTGAAATACAATACATTTCATGGAGTTATGTTTTCCTATTTTTAAGTGATTTCATCTCTTTTTCTTTTATGCAGTGAATCATCTGAAAGGAACAGGGAAAGCTGACTGCACTATTAATTAGAAGAGAATTGAAATATAAAGTGCTACCAAGTACACAGCACTAAAAACCTAGAGTAAGTATACATATTTCCACATCTCTGTCAATTAAACTAGTATTAAAAGTGTTACCAGTAGACCAGAAAAATCAGAAAAAAAGATGTTTTCAGCATCACAGTGACCTTTTTAGGCCTGAAGTGCTGGGAAAGGGAGTTGACTCAAAGATGGCTTGATGCTGCCAGTCAGCATGAGAAAGGTTGTTTTTCTGAAGAATTCTCTGAAATTTAGCCAGGTTGCTTGAACAGCACAGTGTGGGTCACCAGGTTCAAGACCAAGACTACGTGAGCAGTCTCAGAGTGGTAACTATTACTCTAACCACAGACACAAAGGAAAACTGAGGCTACTCTAGAAATTAGGAGTTCTTAGTGATGGTAATTTCTGATGGGAGGCATACATAGCGTCAGAGATGGGCTCCTACCCTAAACTGCATGAGAAATGCAGTGTCCATTTGAAATAAAGCAAAAGTTCAGCTCCAAAAAATTCCAGCTGACCCCTCTTTTGAGACAAGCACAATTGGCCGCTTGGGCTCCAATTGCCCCCTCCTTCTGGCAGGAATATCAATCTGAACCTGAATGCTGAGGATGGGGCCCATATCTCTTAAAAGGACCTCTGGTTTGTTATGGATGGGCATCCAAATCCCAAATGATCTGAACCTCTGGGATATGCCCAATTAACTTGGAAATATTTATAGCAGGACTTCCTGAAAAATCTTGGTGCTTTCTAATTCTTAGTAGGTCAAGGAAACCGAGGACTGAATATTCTAATATTCCCACCCCCTTGACAATGGCAAATTCAAGGGTCCAAGTAAAAGACAAAAAATATGGAAGATTATGTCTGAACTGTCTCAAATCTCAGCAAAAGGTTCTGCTGGGTTTTGTTTTGAGTATTTGAATGAAAACTTGACTTATTATTTCATCCCAAAAGGCTCGTACACTATGTTAACAGTCAGTCAGCATTGGAGCACTTCCCTCTGTATTCACATGTGCACGTAAATAATTCCAATAATTTCCCTGGACACAAATTCCAGCTAATGGTTTATTTCTAACTATAATGTTTGTCCCTGTGCACACTCCCTCCTCAACATGCCATTTTAGTGATATATTATTTTTTTTATATCTTCTTGCGAACAGACAATGAAGGTACATTCCCAGGTCAAAAAAGAAAATGCCCAATCTTCTCCATCAAAATTCCCATCTGAAGCAGACCTCTCTACCTAAAAGGTATAAATATTCATCTATCTGTCTGAGCTAAAACCTACTCAGCATTCAGTGTCCGGATTGTTTCGGAGGTGGCTGTTCTACAAAGAGAGGCACAGAGTTATTTTGTCTAACCACTTGCAGTCCTGACTCCTCAGATTTCAATGTCCCCCTGCTAGAGGCCAAAGCCTCAACTAACAGGTAAACTTTTTAAAAGATAGTTTCCCCTGTATTTGAATTTAGGTCTTAAATTGTACTGGTGGCCAGTAGTCCTAGGAGACTTTCTACATCTTTCTACAGAAAATGCTCTTTCTGTCCTGTTCTCTTAACATTTGCAAAAATATTTCTGATTTTCTGGATGAAGCTTGATGAGCAGAATTCGCTTTGAATTCAAGTTTTTATGAAAGTAGACAGATTGGGTAAAATGCTAGCACCCTAGATAGGAAAACTAAACTCAAATGATGGCTTTGGGATTGGCGATCTGAAATGACAACATTTACAAATGGACCCGCTCCTACACCTATGTGTTGTAGCTCCACTGGAATAAAATATGGCCAGGAGGGCTATTTTCATGATATACTGCATTCATAATCAATTTTTGTATAATCTGTTCCTCTACTTAAAAAATAGAACCTTTCAGAAAATGTAAAACACCATTGTTTAATGAAAAATATATAATAACTAGCTTGGCAAATGTTGTATGTGAAATTTCAACAGAAACCATAAATTATATTAAATGCCCAATAAAAATGTTCAATCAAAAGCTCATTTTAAGATACATTGTTAATGAACTGTATGAAATGATGCTTAATCAAAACCCGACACCTTGCAAGGCAGAGAGATTCCACAGGACCTCAAGAGCACTATTGTTCTGAACAAAAGATAACAATAGAACAGGGTAATTAATAGTCTGCACTCCCGTGGCATTCTCTAGGGAATTCCAATGTCTAAATGAGCTCCATTGTTTTTCAAGAAAGCAGAAATTATGCTGCATGATACCCTTAGTGCCTTGAACTTGATCAAACATTAAGACATCATTTGTCAGGCAGGTTTTGTTTGCTCTGGAGTTTTGATCATTCCCCGTTTAAAGTTACTGAGTGAAAAAGAAACTTTTCGTGTAAAAGCTCATTTTGCAAAAGTAGTGCTGTGTCTTTATCTTGTCTGTCTATAATTCTGTAATTCTCAAATTGCATAAAACAAGTTAAAGGAAACATCTAGGCTAAGAAGAGTTCTTCACCGTAGCAGTATTATTAAGAGGTTCAGCGTGGGTATATCGATATGTACAACAGATTTTCTTATTTGGTTCCCTTTCAATTGGCACTCTATAATGAGCATGTCATATTCATCATATATAAATTTCTAAATTTTCCTAGCCAAAGATAGAAAATGATACTCCTTCTAGCAGAGCAGAAGACTACTACAAGGGCAGCGTACTGAAATACTCAAGTCATCCTAATTACTGTCAGCATTCACAGTTGTAAATAATTCCAAATTCAGTTCTGCATATATTTTTTTCCCCTTTTAAATCTCCCTTCCTCGGAGCAACTTGGAAACATTCATTTTCTAGCGATGCAATTTTTCAAAACAGTCATAAGCTGCTATTATTATTAATCATGATATTCATGTTTGTACAAAGATGGAATTAATGAAGAGCCGAGGCAGACGTAGCCCCCTCCCCTTCTTTTCATTATCGCCTCCCACTCTGAGCTGTGTTCCTGCTCGCTTAGCCTGCAAGGCTCAGAACTAGGCAAAACACAACCATGCCATCGCTAACGATGCCTGAGAAGTCTTCACGTCTCAAAATTTATGCTTCCTAACAGGAAAGTCAATTTTTCACGCTGGACTTGTGCTCCCCTGAGGCCGCTGGCAACTGACCAAGTGCCAGGGAGAAGCTGGGGTGCGAACTGGTGGCCGTGGCTGTTCCTCAGACCTGCACTGGCACCCGAAGGGTGTCCTTCCCTCTCCCTTGGGGTCCCCCGGCACACCCACAGTTGCTGGCAAAAGAGGGACTGATGCACCACAGATTCACACTCCTGTTCTTTATCACTGTCAAGGTGTCAACGATAGGTGTCAAGACCTGGACAGGCTGGAGAGTTGGGCAGAGAGGAACCTGATGTACTTCAATAAAGGCAAGTGCAGGGTGCTGCACCTGGGGAGAAATAGCCCCCTGCACCGGTACAGATTGGGGGCTGACCTGCTGGAGAGCAGCTCTGAGGAGAAAGACCTGGGAGTCCTGGTGGACAATAGGATGCCCATGAGCCAACAATGTGCCTTTGTGGCCAAGAAGGCCAATGGCATCCTGGGGGGCATCAGGGAGAGTGTGACCAGCAGGTGGAAGGAGGTCATCCTGCCCCTCTGCTCTGCCCTGAGGAGGCCCCATCTGGAGCACTGGGTCCAGGTCTGGGCTCCCCACTTCCAGAAGGTCAGGGAACTGCTGGAGAGGGTACAGCGGAGGGCTACAAAGATGATGAGGGGTCTGGAGCATCTCCCTTATGAGGAGAGGCTGAGGGACTTGGGTCTTTTTAGTCTGGAGAAGAGAAGGCTGAGGGGGGATCTGATCAATGCTTATAAATACTTAAAGGATGGGCTCAGGATGGCACGGTCTATTTCAGTGGTGCCCAGGGACAGGACAAGAGGAAATGGGCACAAACTTGAACATAAGAAGTTCCTCGTAAATGTGAGGAGGAACTTCTTTCCTTTGAGAGTGGCAGAGCCCTGGCAGAGGCTGCCCAGGGAGGTGGTAGAGTCTCCTTCTCTGGAGATATTCCAAACCCACCTGGACATGTTCCTGTGCAACCTGCTCTGGGTGGACCTGCTTTGGCAGGGGGGTTGGACTAGCTGATCTCCAGAGGTCCCTTCCAACCCCATGTGATTCTGTCATTCTGTGTCTGCATCCTTAAGCACTTTTGAGAAGTTGTCCCCCTGTCATGTAAGCAGAGCAACTCCATTTGATGGGGCAGGAAGTGAAAAAGCCCCTGTGGGACATGCCTTCGTCCAGGGACTTCCGGACGTGTTATGAAAACTTGTGCAAAAAAAAAAAAAAGTATTTATATTAAAGACAGTTAGATGTGAAATGTTCCTATCAAAAGCCCCTTTTAATGCATTTTCTGCTGGACTGGAGACAGCTGTACTGAAATGAGCAGAACAGGCTGAGCAGGGAGGGGGTGAAGGGTATTGTATGTCTAGGCAAGACAGCTTTCTGCATGCCTGAGTGTGCATGTCTCAGTGCAGAGAAATAGTTCAGATTCTTAAGGTTAGAAAAGCGCATTGGGATGTAGATGTTGCTGGCAGGGGCATTACTATGCCGGTGGAACGTAACATGTAGCATGTTAGTAGTAGTGGTCTCATTTTTGTGGTTTCCAGCCATGGGAACAGCAGTTTGGGCCCCCTTTTCTGAAGAGCTTGGTGTTGAGCTGACACAGACGGAGGAGCCGCTGCCAGAAGGGCTGTTCCTACTGGTGTCCGGGGTCTTTATTCCACCATCAAGCGCAGGCAAATGAAGTCAAACTATGTGGAAATTCAGGAAATACAGATTAAGCTAAGGAATCACTGCATTCATCAAGCTTTGTGTGTTTTCTGAAAAAAAAAACAACAACCCCCCCCCCCCCCAAAAACCCCACCCTTTTTTTCTTTACTTTTGCTCCTTGTAAATGAATGTATGTACACAGAGACCTGTGAAGAGCTTAGAAATGCAGCCTTCATAAGACACAAAAAAACCCACCCTGGTGTGGCAAGGGAGAACACCAGATTTTTCTTATCTGAACGCTGTCCTTTCACCACAACCTTTCTGTTTCATCCAGTTATCACTTCCAGCTCTTTCCTTAAAATTTTTACACAGCAAATGTCCCATTGCTATCCTCATTCCTTAAATATCCAATATAATAACTCCATATATTTTCTAGGCAATGTTCTTCCCAATTAATCATTTAAATGTTTTTTTTTTTTTTTAGTCCAGTAATGAACGCCGCCATACTTTGTCTTATTTTTAATTTCAGATATGATGCACCTTCCTCTTCCATTTTTTAACCTTTACTTATGGTTTCTTTTTCATACCTTGCAGCATCTTATAAAATATAAAATAAAAAAAAAAAGTAATGAAACATTCAGAGGTTTCTTCTCCTTGTGGGTTTTAGGAGATGCAACATTGTGCTGAAGCTCCAGCCTGCATTTTATTACTTCCAAGGAGGTATAAAGAATAACAATAAATAACCTGCCTGCACTTGTAAGCTGACAAATAGAACGTGCTCAAAGGTCCTCTCACCTCAATTTTGAGTCACAACTGGATACCTCCAAGGCAGGGGTGTGGACATTATCATACATTGTCACTCTTCTTTGCATATGGAAGTCCCCCAATCATTAATTTAAATATACAGTACTCATACAGTCTTGACTGACTGTTGCAGTGGACCAAAAGCTCTTGCCTTCTCACTGGAATGATTCGCTGCTGTCCCCACAGCCCCAACTATCCGTGCTCACTTTTGGTGGTGTTTTTTTTTAAGGGAAAACACGCTGTGTTTCAGTGTCTGTGGTCGTCTGGGCCTCTGCAGTGATTTCACGGCATACTTTCCCACCTGTCTTGTTCACTCCCTTTTCCCTGCCCATCAAGATCTTCATTACAACATTCTTTCTCTTAGTCACATGCATTTCTTCTAAGTTACATGAGCTCCTTAACGCCAACCAGGAAACTAAATGAGATACCATCAGAAAACTCTGGTTCCCTCAGAAAAAGCTGTTGTCCCTCTCTTTCTCGATTGCTTAGGATGGCTGCTTAGGATTAGCTGCTGCATAGAGATGAGCCTGTGCAGACAAAGCAAAACCTGAGAGTGAGCACAACTGTACGTGATCCTGGAAGTGTCACCAGGGCACCACTGCCCACAGAAGAGATGAGTCTTCAAAGGAAGGACTCTGGGAATTAATTCTAGGAATACAGCACTTCCCTGGGAAAAGGATAATTTCTGCATGTTTGAAGAGTGATGCTCTAAGAGCCCCTCGGAATCAAAAATGAAAAGGGGAAATGGTACTGGTTAGTCTTTGTCGAAGTATTGAAAGGTATTTAGGTGTGTATATTAGCTGAAGAGAAAAAATAGCTGGTGACATACTATTAGTAGGCTTTTTAGTGGTGGCGTGCTATTAGTAGGCTTACTATAGACCGTGGTAGGGAGGTTGGAGCCAGATGATCTTTAAGGTCCCTTCCAACTCAAATAGTTCTATCACTGTGTATTCTTGTCATCCCAAAGGTAATCCTGGTGTTCAAAAGCAAAAGGGTCTGTAAAAGCATAAGATTTAAATGCACCGACAAAATACTTTGGTTGAGAATTAATGTTCCTAGCTAAGGTTTGTGCTTTTACTGATATATATGAAATGTTGGTCACAGGAAATAAGTCCCTTGAAAGTTCATGAGTCAGTCATGAACTGCACTCTGTTTGAAATAAATCAAAGTTCAAATGCAATGGATTTAAATATGCCACTGTTAAAACACATAGAATGGAACTCAATTCCACTGAAAATCCAAGTCTAAACAGAAGACAAGGCTTCACTGCGTGTTTATGCAGATTTTTAAAAAAATTCTATGCCAAAAGCTAGCAGACAATGAAGCTGTAAACAAAGAGAAGCAGCAGTGGGAAGTGCGTGAAACCACAAAACACAGATGAATCTCTAAAAAAAGACTGGCAAATTGGAAATAGGCATATTTCAGAGAGTCAGTGCAGTAGACTCAGGGTCACGGTACAGAAGGAACGATGTGTTGGACACACAATGCCACGTGAATAGAGATAAGAGAAAGTTCAGCTGTAAGAGCACAGTGCATTCACAAAGGTTACCAGCACGGAGAAATGACACCAGGATAAACATTAGTTGATATTTAGTGTGCATATTATGCTAATATCCATAAAGATATTTGAACAGGTAAAACTACTCAAACTTACCACAGCCATTGTCTAAGAACTAGCCTCATTTTGCAGATTAGTCATGAATGTGCAAGATGTGTGTATGCATTAAAGCAGATAAAATATTTACAATTCTAAATTGCAGATACAATGTCCCACTACTGATTGCTTTCAAACCATGCCTGAATCTTAAATTGATCGGGCAGATATTGAGGCTGGCAACCATCTGACTTTCAATGCTACCAGCATTAAGCCAGAAGATGTAATGGAAGGATGCAGAGATTCATTTCATAAAGCCCAGCAGTTTCCTGGGGAATACAAGATTAAAGTGAATCCTCTACTATGAGCACTGAGAAATATCCCTCTCGCGTTAAGACAGATTGGCTAGCAAGACTCTTTCAGACTAAAAAACATACAAAAGCTCCATGCCAAAAATAGAAAAAGGCATGCATGAGAGAGCTGGAACTGCATCTAAGTCCATGATGGAGAATGACTAAATGGCTGTATCTGATGGCGTATACATTTATATATGCAGCTTAGGCTATACTAAATATTTCAGATAAAGGGTGTAAATACAGCTCCGGTTTATTGTTCTGTGTATTACACGTTCTTAAATCTTACTGCTTGTCTGCACTGAGTCTACAAATTTCCTTTGACTGCAGCGCACTTTCCAGAGGACACCACGTCTCAGAGACATTCGGTTGTGGCAAAACCACCCCTTTCTTTCCACTTCCACACAATGGCTCTTGGTAGCACACCTTCCCTCATCAGATGAAAGCACCCTCAGCACCCCCCATTTTTCCCCAAGACCACATGTATATACATATATATGAAGTCATCATGTTCCTTTATGATAATTTAACCAGGCTGACCTCTTTATATGTCTTGAATTATTTGCAAGCCTGAGCCTACCATACAGCAGTTGTCACCATCACTAAAAGAAACTCCTGCAGCGGGATCCTACCCTTCTGCAAGTGAAACCAGAAACCAGAAATACAAGGTCATTCTATGACAAAAGCACGGATAAATAGCAACCTCATTTACATAAGGGCTTGGAAGTAAACGAGTCCAAGGGGGCAGTCAGTAATTGATACAAACAAACCTTTAATTCTCAAGGAAAACATGCTGTGCAGCAAAGAGGTATGCCCAGGACATTTCAACTGTCCTTCCGTCAGCAAAGTTATGCCTGAGTTTTGACTAAAACCTCATTAAATTTGGCAAGGCAACGGCCAGTCTCCAGAAAATAATATTATGACTGTGAAAATAAGAGCAACAAAGAAACAGTAATGGAGATAAACTCAGAGTCAGAGACAGATATGCCAGCTGCTGGAACCTGAAACAGACCGTGGCCGAGCATAATAATATGGAGAAGTGAATTGAGGTTGGTGATGAATGCAATATAACCGAGGGCTTCGTCTAAGCCAGATCATCAGTTATGTCTGGTTTTAGATATTTGCTTTGGGTATTAACCAAAACAAATTCTGTGAACGCTGTATTTCCAAACAGGAATCCTTCCTCAAATCTGTGCTAGTCCCAAAAAACAAACATTGATGGATAACAAATTGATCTATATATGTGAAAGACTGGTTAGTCCATGATCACCGAAAGACGACGTGGTCATTCATACTGCGTGCAAAATATGAGGGCAGTCCCAAAATGTCCTCTTTTTACTTGTCTAGAAAAGCATGAAGAGCTTTGCCAGTCTGTATGTATTACCTGAAAATACTGACACTACACTGACTACTGACAGTTTGCTTTGGACTGGGAATAGAAGAATACTTTACAATCTTAAATTACAAGCTTCTTCTAATCCAGATACTTCAGATTACCTTTCATGAATCTTTATCTTCAGATTAGATAAGATTTGCCTCGCTCTGAATTCTTCTGCTTCAGTCCGTAGAGAAACAAAAAGATACAGGAAATCTCTGTTACCGTTTTGTGTTGCTTGTACTCTGAAACCACCTAAAGGCTTGAATATATGAATATTTGCTCTGGAGCTGTCATTAAATGTTTCTGTTGAAAAATAAAATGTAGTGCACTGAACTACTAGCAGAGAGCTATCTAAAGCCCACCTTAATTGTAAATTCAAGGGGGTTTTCCTCTCTGAAGCAGGCCCTGAGCTCCTGAAGCGATGGTAATTTGGACCCACCGTGGAAGTGGGTAGAGCAGAGGCTGTGGGTAGGTAGAGGGTGCAATATTTTGGGAAATCATTACATGGTGTTATGGCTGACACCAGTGTAACACTATCAGTTCTGCTTAAACAAACACAGGGTGAAAATCTTCATTCCCTGCTGTGGGACCTCTCCTTTCAGAAGCAGAGTACATTGTTGGTAAAACCTTCCTATCACAGCTTTTCTGTGTAGAAATTATTTCTCTGCTATAGTTATTGCCCCAGGATAGAACTAGATCTACATTTTAAAATCTAAGTCTAGACTCTCAGGCCTTTCTTCTGGAGCATCAGCAGACAGGGAGGTGTCTTCTCCTCCCTCCAGGTTTCGCACCCTCGGAGATCCCAAATTTCCCTGACACTGTAATCTGAAAAGTCTTCTCATTCCCACCCATTTGTGAGTCCAGACGAATGAGGCTCCGGAAAACAGTGGTGAACGCAAATGATGCTACAACAACACGTGGGCCCATCCTCAACTGCTCGTGGCCAGACCCTGGGAAAGAAACTGTGTGTGAGGTCATTCTTCCCCTCTACTCTGTATTGGTGAGGCCACAACTGGAATCCTGCATCCATTTCTGGGCTCCCCAGTTCAAGAGAGACAGGGAACTGCTGGAGAGAGTCCAACGTAGGGCAACAAAGATGATTAAGGGATTGGAACACCTCCTTTACGAGGAAAGGCTCAAAGAGCTGGGGCTCTTTAGCCTGGAGAAGAGAAGGATGAAGGGAGACCTTACCTATGTTTACAAGTACCTAAAGGGTGGGTTAAAGGATGATGGAGCTGGACTCTTTTCAGTGGTTCTCAGTGACAGGATGAGGGGAAATGGGCACAAGCTGGAACATGGGAAGTTCCATTCAAATCTGAGGAAGAACTTCTTTTGGGTGAGGGTGGCAGAGCCCTGGAAGAGGCTGCCCAGGGAGGGTGTGGAGTCCCCTTCTCTGGAGATCTTCAAGCCCCGCCTGGATGCAGTCCTGAGTGATGTGCTCTGGGCAACCCTGCTTTAGCAGGAGAGTTGGACTAGATGATCTCTAGGAGGTCCCTTCCACTCTGACAATTCCATGATTCCATGTGGGAGCTGCATGGTCTGCTCCAGACAAGACAATACAACTTATCAGAGGCCAGTGGTTTAAAACTGGAGCAATGACAGAGGAAGAGGTGATAGCTTTGGTCAGGGAGGTGACGGGGCGCTGCAATGACAGGAGACTCCTGAAGAAGGTCTGGGGCTGAAGGCCCCAGCAGCACGGAGGCCTGAGCAGCTCTTCACTGGGGTTCCTGCAGGAGCTGCTGGTCCTTTGCATGGCTACGGTGTGCATCCCTTGACTTACACAAGCTTCACCTTATGCGCCGTTCCTGCTACTGCAACACTATTTTCCAGATGTCTGCCCATGCCCCTTTGCTGTGGGGATTCATTCTTTCATTGTCCAACTGCACCACAGACTTTGTTGTTTGAAGTTGGTTGTGTCTTCATCTTTTCTGCTGGTCAGGACTGTCATTCTGGACCAGTACAGAGAATGAAAAAAGAGGAATGCAATGATTTTTTTTTTTAAAGCATATTTATGATGTCTTTCAAACTACTTTAATAAAAGATACTACATCAGAAGACCACGGTTTGCTTTTTCATTCCTTTCACAAGACCCAGAACTTGCTGCACTCTTTGCAATAAAGGCAGTGATCAGTCTTCCTGCTTCTGCTGCAACGGTTCCAAAGTAATTGGCTGGGTTTACTACCTGATCAACAGGCAGGGTATGAAATATGCTATGAGGAAACAGGGTTCCTGGCAATACATTTATAAATATGTTTAATACATCTTTAGAATGTTTTGTTGTGGCTTTTTTTAAATTCTTCACCGTTGTTCCAAAATGTGTTTCCTTCATTGCTACCTCAGAAGTGCACGTGCTTACCTTGAATATCTCATTATCGTCTTTCCCACAAAGACCTTCAGGAGTTTAAAAGGGAAAAAAAAATAACTTCTTATTCAAAATAATCTCATCTCAATAGACCATTTTTCCTGTAGCCAGTCTGGGTGCAGTACGAGTGTTTTGCAGGTGCATTCTTGCTGACCTTGAAAATAGCAAATAGGTGTAAATGACATTCAGGCCCCTCTGCTGCTGTCATTATGGGTTCTTTGTTATATTGCAGGAGTCACATTAGCATTACACTGAGAGTACAGTATTACAGGTGAAAGAGAAAACTGAACCTCATGGATATTACAGTATAACAGCTTTGGCTCAGACTCCTGAGGCACTGAGCCAAGTGATAACAAAATGTATGTTAAATTAAATACAAAAAAAAGAACCCTCCTACATTAACATTAAGGATTTGACTTACACTCCTAAAGAAAAAATGTTCTAAGTTAAGTCTGCTGCTGTCTGAGTTTGGAACTAAAGCAATACAGGCAATTTAAACTTTCAAAAATTGAGCAATTGATTTGCTTGGTTTTGTGGTGGTTTGGGGGGAATTTTGGGGGTATTTTTGGTTGGTTGGTTGGTTGGTTTTTTTTTTGTTTTTTTTTTTTTTAAATCTGCTTTGGGTAGTTTATAAACAACATATCCTAGATTTTGGTTTTAAACCTTTATTTGTTTGATCTTAATTTTAATTTTTTTTCCACATGTGAAAAATTAAGGGTGCACCCTACGATTGTTGTAATCAAGTTCAGTGGACCTTGAAGCAGGTCCTGACAATGCAGGAATATAAGTGAAATAAAATTTTGCCAAATGCATGGAAAAGGACATACTGGAAGATGTTTTCCAAAAAAAACCCTTTTCACAGAGTTGTTCAAGTTGCACTAATTTCCAGCATTGCATGCATGCGCTGTAGATTCATGTTTTTACAGTAAGAAATACAATTTTCCAATTGATAGAGTCTTACTTAACCATACAATCATTAGTAAATGTTAAAAAATGAGCTTACATATTAAAGGCCACAGAGTGTAAATTATTAAGCATATACAAGTTTCCCTGAAAAGAATGGGAGGACTTACATGAGCAAACCACATCATATCTAGGCTTGTTGCAAAACTGAACTGTTTATTTGACCTGCCATTCCTTTTTATACCATAGTTACATGCATATAGCACAAGTAGTCTGGATAGCCAGTCTAGATTCCAAGGTTTCACTTGGAATATAAAAAAGGGGCTGCCAATAAGTCCCTCCTCTTAGCAAATAAAGAAAATACCAAAAACTACATAGCAATCTGTTCTCCTGGTGGCAGGGGAGGAGCAGGACATTAAGTCATGCTTCATCCACAGGAATGGAAAAAGAAAAACAAACAAGGATGTGATCAAATTATAATTCTAAATCTGATTTTTTTTTTAAATTTTCTTAACTTCTTTTTTTATTAATTACCAGATCTTGTGAACCATTACGTATGTCACAGAAAGGAGTCAGACAAGATGTTTGCTTATAATTAAACTGATAAAGAAACATTGAAATAATGTACCATTTCAATAAAAGTTAGTAAAAATGAAAATAGTGTACATGTACTGACAACAAATAATGTGAACAGGCTTGAAAGATATAAGGCAGGAGTCAAAAAGGACACCGAAAAACCTGCAGCCTACTGATAGCCTGAATGATCCTGCACATAGTGAAATGCTTACCTATCAAACTCCCTTATGGAAATTTATGTTTATGAAACTTATGGGAAATGATCTTAGCTTAATTTGAAATTGCTACATGCACCGGGAAATAGAAGTGCTCATGGGGTTTCCTTTCTTTACTTCTTATTAATCGAATTCTAAGTAGAAATGAAAAAGGCTGGCATTTATTTAAAAAAAAATAATCAGAAATCAATACAAAGATTAATTGCAAAACAAAATCAATTTTTATTGATATTGATTAACATAATTTGTATACATCTTCAAATTAGTGAAATACAAAAAGAAAAGGAAGACTACTTTATCAGTATTTTTACTGTTTAATTTGCTTTTGCTGACTGTCACAAACTCTCAAAGGTTACAGAAAAATAGTTCTGCCTAGCTAACACGCAGGTTCTCCAAATGACCTTTGCTCTCTTTTTTTTTTTAATTGGGACCAACCAGGAGACAATAAAATGAGTCAATAAACAGGTCAACTTGCATCCAGCCCTGAGGACATTCCTGGTTTTGTCTAAAAAACCCAAACCTCCCATCATATGGCAAAGGTTCTGTCAAAAAAATAATGATGACAAGTTATGAAAAAAGATTGAAGAAGTGGTAAGAGGGTTTGAAAAACACTCTTTCTCCTTGCAATAGAAAATATCAGATTGGTCATTGTGAAATGAAGAGACAGCAGGTCTTTTTCTTGCACTATGCACAATGAGAAGCAGAACCAAACCCCAGAGCTTGAAGACATCCTGGTGTTACTTTGAGCTCATTGTCCATGGTCACATTCTCATGCAGGGGAGAGTCCATGGGCAATCCATGGGGTTTTGTCCATTTTTATAAATGCCAGCCTTTTAGTCTCTGAGCGGACCAGAGGATCACCCTGGTATAAGCACTCTGTCAGCATGTGCAAATAAACATTGAAGATAAAGTTGCATTGATATTTCACAATAATCAACAAAAGCTTCTATCTCCAGGAAGGGGATGGTGTGCTTAGGTGAGCTCATGTTCCTAGAGCAGCCTGGCTCAAGGTCCTCTGCCATGTCCTAGGGCATGTTCTAGATGCTTTTCTACATTTAATGTCCTTGTGTCACAGCGGCTACCGTCCTTGTTCATGTTAATTAGTGTGGGGGGCAAGTCCCTCCACTGCATGCTGAGTCACCACATTAATCAGAGGACTTCTGCCTCTTTCCCCCTCCCGCCAAAGAGGCTGGAAACACACTTGGTATCCTTGAAACTGGGATCCGAGATGTGAACAGGATGTTGTGCTACTCATACTCTTAATACATGAGTCTCTTCACAGCATCTGCTGCACACGAAGATCCTTTTTCACCCACTTGCTCACAGTGAGACAGCACTAATGTCTCACTGATGTAATTTCTCTAGAACCAGATGAGGTGCACTGTTTGGCTGAAGGAAGCAACTTGATTGCCAGCAGATCGACAGGTAACACTAACCTACAAAGTCCCAAATAGGCCTTTCTTGTACTCAACTCCTCTTATTTTTCTATATGAGACCAAGGCAATTAAATAGTTTAGGGAGACAGTAAGAAAAGCTTCTGGTTTTGAGCAGATTTTTTTCAACATTTCCAGAGTTCTTTTATGCAGTGATTGTTTAATCATTTTTCCAAAATAAGGAAGGGACAGACATTTCCAAAACTGAACCAAAGGCATCACTGAATTTAGAGTATGGTACACACAGACTTTTGCTCTGAACAGATAGAGTAGGATGCAACTCCAAAAAGTGCAGTTCTGGGGTAGCTGCAGCCTCTGGTGAGCTGCTGGGCAGCTGGGTTTGAGGTCCCCCTCAGCTGTTGCATGTGAGCTGCCATTGGGGGCTCAGGATAGAGCCCCCATACATCTTTGCACATGCAGAGTGACATAGAATCATAGAATCACAGAATGGTTAGAGTTGGAAGGGACCTTAAAGATCATCCAGTTCCAACCCCCCTGCCCTGGGCAGGGACACCTCCCACCAGACCAGGTTGCTCCAAGCCCCATCCAGCCTGGCCTTCAACCCCTCCAGGGATGGGGCAGCCACAACTTCCCTGGGCAACCTCTTCCAGTGTCTCCCCACCCTCATAGTAAAAAATTTCTTCCTGATATCTAATCTAAATCTCTTCTCTTCCAATTTAAAACCATTGCCCCTTGTCCTGTCACTACACTTCCTGACAAAGAGTCCCTCTCCAGGACATCAGTCTGAGGTCTCTCATTCCTCCTCTAGCCTGCTCACATTCTTTCCCAACCAATGCATCCTTAATTAGAGAGGCTCTGAGGAGCTTCAACTACAAGCTTTGAACCAGCCCAGGAGGTCATTCAGCTGAGTCACCTCTCCAGGCTTTCTCACCACGCTCAGCAGTCGCTCTTGTAGGGTGTAACAGGCCAAGCACAATCAGTTAAACTAGCCACAAGGTCTTATGAGCGATGATCAGGCTCTTTCCACATTTTCTTTCATCAATAACAGCAGTGTGAACAATCTTGCCAAAAGAAGGTGGATGAGCTGCACAACTTTAAATTGCTGCTGCTGAATTATTAATTATCCAAGAGGCTTCTGGGAGTGGAAAGTTGGAGGGGAGATGTAACCTTCAAACACCTAAGGATCATTGAAGAAGGACTTGTTCCTCTTAGGGACAGTGGGAGAGATGAGATTAGGAGAAAAGGGCTGACCTGGGGGCAAGCTGAGCACATCTTGCTTTCCTGGAAGGCTCTGAATTTTCTGGAGTTTTTATGCAACTATATTAAAAAATTGAGCCTTACAGACTTTGGCCAGAAATGATGCTAAACCAATGCTAACATAGTTCTCTTAAAAGACTACTGTGTACTTACTTGTCTCCTCTTTAACTTGATAGTTACCCAGTAGTCCCCAAGGTGAACACAGTCAGAAGCCCACTTCTGTGAAAGCTGTCCCTCAAGGCAGGCTGGCCCTACTGGCTCAGAGTCAACAGCCTTGAGTCTTCATTCATTTGCAATAGGAGAGAATAAGGTTTAGCTAAACAAGGCTGCAGCAGCAGCTCTGTTAATCCTGCCCTAACTAACGTTAAAAAATCGTTGCATGAAAATGCTAGTCCTTGCAGGCATGGGCCAGAGTGTTAAGACAATGCTTGGTGAACACTAGAGTAAAGGAATGCTAATTAAAAAAGGCTGGAAAATCTCCATTACCATCATAACTGAGCAAGGGTGGGTGGGGGATTCTAGCTGATCACTTCTTAGCTCAGCAACCCCAGCCTCAACTTTTCTGAAGCCCTCATTAAGACAATGGGTCTGATGAACTGCTTGATGGGTCTCATGAATTGGAGAATTAGTATCTTCCAGTGAAGATTTCAGGGCAACTAGGTACATTAGCAAATGAATCTGGTGCATTATTTGTGCCAGGCCCTGTATATTTCCATTAGTGCATCAGTAATTCAGTTCAAGCCCTGCCTTCAGCAGGGCAAGTTACTTACATGGTAAGTTACTTTCCTATGTTGATGCATCGTTTAAAGTTGATGCAGAAAAACAGAGTACAACCTGTGTAACGTGGAGAGACAATGGAGTTGAGGCAGAAAATCCAGATCTGCCGCTAATGTAAATGATTGTAACTTCACTGGAGCCCGATAAAACAAAGGCTGCTTTAAAAATCCAGATCATAAAGCCACACCCAGCATTAGCTTTCATCCTCTGAACAAAGAGCCACTGTCATCCTCTCATCATGCCCAAAGGAGAAGAGAGGAAAGGGGAGCTCTAGTTGCAGAGCAACACTTACATTTGCTTAGATATCCCCAATCTGGGGAGACATGGTAGGTTTCCAGAAGTCAGCCCATTCATTTCTTTACCTTTCAAGAGACCCTGAAAACAGAAATATCTGTGTACTGGTTTGTACAGGAGCTGTCTCAACTTTAGCCATCAAGATTTCTGGCTAAACAGTAAGTATAAGGCTTGGTGAATGTAAGCTAGAGGATATAGCTGCTTAGGGAAATATTCAAAAGGCATTTGAAGGGACGGTACAAACTGGTTGTACAGGCTAAGGCAAGTAAAGCATAAATAGCATTTCTCTTGGAGTGTTCATGGCTAATAGCTGAATCGATATTCCAGTCATAAAAATTAATTTGACCAGGCCAAGTCAAGTGGTACGTCTGACCTGCGGCTTGAGAACTGAGCAGCAATAAAACCAACAGCTACGGGGTGAGAGAATTGGTGATCCAGGTCTGTTCTGTCACTCACCCTCTGTCATGGAAGTCACTCCGATGTAGAGGGTGTTTCCTGCCTATCAGGAGAAATTCAAAACCCTGCACCTCTGCAGAGCCACACAAGACTTGTTTGCAGCAGAGGTGAGAGAAAAGCCTGTGGTTTTAACCCAGCTGCAGAATAACAGCAGATCTCCACCGCAGCCTCAGGTAGGTACCATGGGCTGCCAGTGGGCTGCAACACTCCAGTTCAGTGTCCTCTACCATACCCTTCCCTGCTATCCTGCTTTGAGGTAAAACAGAACTGATTTTCTGTTCAGTAATTTTACCTTTTTTTATCTGGGCCTCTTCTAAACTAAACTCCGAAATTAAAAGCATATTGTTCAGAAACTGTTCACTCTCACAGTGGTAAGACCTGATTATAGCAAGGAATGGTGTGAGAGGCCCTTGCTTATACTTATTGCTATAACAACCACGGTCAGATAAATTCTTTATTTGCCCCATTGGAGGGTTGGAAGTGGAAAAGCAAAGAGGGGTCCCACCTCTAGGGAGGAGAGGACAGGAGAGGCGACCCAAAAGTGACCAACAGGGTATTCCATCCCATCTGCCCCATGCTCAGTATAAAAGCTGAGGGATCAAAGGGTCAACTCTCTTCTTTCAATGGCTGGTGTCCGAGGAGGACCCTGTCTGTTCATCTGCCTTTGATCCTGATCCGAACATTCCTGACTCCAGACCCGGAATCCAGCTCCTGTCCATCACCGAGCCCAGTCTGGGACTTTTCCCTGTGCCTGCTGGTGACGGGATCATCATTCTGGGAGCATGATATGGTTTTATATATACTGTATCCTTTTTTTTTCTCCATTTTTTCCCCTTTTCTTATTATTATTTATTATTTCATTGTTTATTAATATTTTCATTCAGGTTGTTTAGTTTTTTCTAAACTCATAAATCTCTTTTATCTCTTCCTCTCTTCTCTTTTTCTTAGAGGGGGAAGGGAGGCGCCATCTCTCATTCCAATTGGCCCATCTGGTCAAAATCAGGACACCTGGAGCTGCCCCAGCCGCACCAGCGTACTGCCCAGCAGGGTCAGAGAAATGTCAGCTCTGCAGAATGACCCAAGAGGACATAAATCGCTCACTTTTGGCACAGGCAGAGTTTGGGGGGGAAAGGCCTGAGTGATTTGCTTTGCGCAAGCCCAAGGAGAGCCTGGTGTCCGATGGAAGTTAAACTGGCA
This sequence comes from Calidris pygmaea, assembly GCA_003697955.1. Classification (NCBI taxonomy): domain Eukaryota; kingdom Metazoa; phylum Chordata; class Aves; order Charadriiformes; family Scolopacidae; genus Calidris; species Calidris pygmaea. The sequence continues at coordinate 127,787 of QJSC01016840.1, read as the reverse complement.
CTTCAGCAAAGGTAATATTCGTCAGTGTACAGGGGGATTGTATGAGGCTGTGTGTCTTACGTGCCAGAATATGGCTTCAGTGAGACTCAGAGGTTCGCTGGCCTTTTCCAAGCACTCTACCCAGGGAGGAATTCCTCCCTAAATGAACAACCGCTCTCCAGTAAGTAAAACCTTCCAGAAATAGCTTGCATGACTGATGTATCACACGGTACATCATGTACTGTATTTTCCTCCCCCCCCCCAGGTAACCTGCCTGAACAAAGACTCACTTTTGTCCTCACCTTCCTTTGCCTCCTTGTGCGACTTGTATCGCTCATTCTTCAGCAATGCCCTCCATGCTGGAGAGACGCCGTGAAGCCTTGCTGAATTGTGCAACGTTGTCAAAGAAATTTATGGTACAATATTTTGTTTTCGGAAGGCTGCTCCTCCCGCTCCTGCTTTAGCAAAGAATTTACTCTGGCCAAGGTCATGCGAATTTCAGCAGTGGGGATACCTGACTGAAAGTCTACCTCAGCATGCCCCAGAGATGTATTGCCTTTCAAAATACATGACAACAATGTATTAAACTCAGTCTACAGTTTTTTAACTCCAAGGTTTGACTACGTTTGCACAGTATGCAGACAAAGCTTTGGTAGTTGCACCAGAAAAAAAAACCAATAAATTGAAAAGTCAGAATAAAAACACGAATCCATATCAATCACTCGCACAGGTTTACACACAGATAGGTGTGTGGGAAAACTGAAAGAACTCAGTCAAAACTGATGTGGAGAAGAAATGACTGGCTATATTGACAATGAGGGATAATCGCTGTAGAGATACACGCCAGGAAGGCTTACAAAAGAAGCCTCAGAACTAGTGACATAATTTGAATGAGAAATGTCTCAGGAAAACTTAAATGTCATTGCTGTTCAGGTTGTCAACAATAATTCTGTCATTTAGGTAAATGCTCCAGTACTTTATTGCAAGCCTTTAATTACTGTTCTTGCATTCTAAATATGTTTTGCTCTTTGAAGCTCAACAATAAAGTGACCCATTATTTATTAAAGGTACAATGGCAGCATAATAGCATGCTAGCCCCGAAAAAAGCCTTAATATTGGTATTCAAGAAGCTAATACTGGACAGCTTTGCACAGTACTTCATTAATATGTCAGGTCTGTGGTTTGGTTTGTCTGCGTTTGTCACATCTTTGAACAAGTATGAAGATCAGCCTTACTCCATACATCAAGGGCACGACAGCGTATTTCTAAAAATTGTGGAAAACTGGCTAGAAGACAATGAGCCTTTGTTGCAGTAATCTGCCAAGATGGGCGCATTATAGGGCTCCTAGCCCTCCAGAAGATAGATTTTATGGAGGGATTGCATTCAATATGATTTTTAAAAGGAGGGTTTGTGCCTTGACAAGTACACCTAAAAGAGGGATCACATCAGGTAGCTTTCTAACCCAGGCTTTCTTAAGGACATTAATTCATGAACCTATTTTATAACTGACAGCTGAACTGTGAACTTTTGGGTTTTTGCACAGTGTGTGAGATTGTGCTACCAAACCCCCAGACGATGCAGTGGAAAAAAACTGGAAAATGCAGTTATACCTCTAGTCCCATCACATGACTTGTCTGTTCTTGACCCCAAGTTCACATTCAACTTAACTAAGAAAATGAAACAGATATATAACAAGGGAAATGGGACTGGGGGAGGGGAGTAAGAATGGCCACATGCTGCAATACAAAGAAGAACTGGAGCAAAGTATTAACACATGAAGAAAATCGCAATTCAAGGCAGGAATAAATCAAATGGGCTGCAGAGACTGCAGTGTATCCAAGGTACTTTCTGTGAGCTAGAGAAAAAGAGGCCATCCAGGGATTTGCAGAAGGGACAGGTGTCAGCCCTTAAAAAAAGTTCCTCTTGATCAAGCAGCAAATATCATCCTCTGATCTAATTTTCTTACTTTGCAGTTTTTTTTCTTGACCTGCTATAATTCTGAAATGTGCTCTACAACTTTGTGCCTAGTCTGTTGCTTGAAACAAACTGACTCATCAAATGATGCACTTTTACTGCTCTGTTTACACTACTGTAGCAGCCTTATTTACAGTACAATAGTTCACTGCAATACCCGAATATATTAAAAGGGACAAGCAAAGCTACCAATGGTAGAAGCTTACTCTCATCTTAGGGGTTCGTAACAGAACTTACACAGTCCACTACGTCCTTAATAGACTTGATGTGCATTTTCCATCTAAAGTACTAAGTATTCGGTCCTTGTCGGATTTACATATATGTAAGATTGCATGCAAGACTGCTTCTGGCTTCAAGAAGGCCCAGTGTGAAACACAGGATTCAGACTGAAAAGAGGAAGGATGTCTGGGAGAAAAGAACCTGCATTTGATCATAAAACTACATTTGCATATACCATACACAGAGGAAGTCATAAAGCAGTAAGAGGAGCTGCATAGAAAGTACAGAAAGAGTCGACATGAGCTCATTTAAAGAACATACTTAAGCCCTTCCAAAATTTAATCCCCATGCCTTAACTTGCCTTTTTCCTTCACCTTCAACAAAGCTCTTGATCCATTGTAAATACTTGAAACTTCTTTTAACTTAATGCTTTAAAAAGGAAGAGGTTAACACTACCATCAGGGGCCAAGGAGGAGCTGTGGGTAGGTCTGTGCAAGCTTTAAATACTCAGCTCTCCTACAGCACCTCTGCCTTACCTATAATACCACTCCTGCTAAGTTTACAGGGTTGAAACCGTAAGTCAAGTAGAAGGAAGTTAAAGCACAGGATGCTTTTGTGATGTGAAGACACTTTCCTTGGAGACTGTATTTCATTGGCAATCCAAATGCTATATGAGACTATTCTAGCATTGTTCCTGAGTGTGGCTCAGGCTTCTTGTGTTCAGTGCTCAGTACCGGGCAGCCATTTCCAAAGCGCATGAGCAGGAATGGGAACAGAGCTAAGTAGTTAATGGGAAGGATTTGTTGTTGTCTAATTGTATCAAATTTATCAGTATTTAAGATAACAAATTTTAAATACAACTGACAGTCATGGAATTGATCAAGGTTGAATACAGTCCTGGAGTCAAAGATTAGGCAGCCTTTGCCTGCCCTGATTCATCATCATGAACCTGTGGGTATAACGGCAGCCAAGGAGTTTTTGGCCAAGGAGAGAATTCATAACATATGACAACTAAGTGGATTTCCAGTTATTTTAAATGTCTTTTTTCTTTAAATACAGACCATCTATATGAATATCTACTCATTGTTCCATAAGGGTCAATTAGTAGCCTTCTGCAATTATTCTTCCAGCCTCTGGGGCTCAATGATGCCTTTTTTCTTCCATATTTTGAGTGCAGTCCTCAAGTCTTCAACTATAGAGAAACTCTCTGCAGTGAACAACTGTACAACTTAATTTCACATCCAGAGCTGACATAGCTGCATGAAAGAAGCAGGCTAACAAATGCGGTTTTTGAACGTAATGATAATAATGGCCCACATAAATGGGACACAGTTTTACTTGCAATTTGACCAGTAGGTTTTTTTACAGAAAATCAAAATCATTACTGATATAAACAGTAGACTCAAACCTATTTCTTCTTGAGATTAATAAGTGACTCCTGAAAGCAACAGTGCTATTTCTTGCTTGAAAAACTGTTGCTCCCTGAAATGTAGCTACCCTCTATGCTATGAATAGCTATGCTACTTGTTCGTTTGCATAAAGGACTTGTCTTAAAATGGCAAGATACATAAAGAATAGCAACAAAAATTATACTGGAGATGAAAAAGACTTAAACTAAAATACTTAAACTAAAATACCTCAAAGAGGTCACACAAAAGATTAATATACTACGTAGAAGTAAGTTGTTTTCATTAACATGAATGAAACCCAACCTAGTGCTATTGGGTTGACATCATTAAAACACAGTAAAAAAGGGGTACACATAAGATATACTGAAATAAGATGTATTAGGACCCAAATTAAAAGACCAAAACAGTTCTGAATGTATGAAAATATTACTGCAGTCTTTTGTCTAAGCTCACTACTTTGCAGTTTAACATGGTTGGTCGTTAAATCACTATGTGTCACTTTCATAAAAAAAAAGATCACAAAATAAGACAATACTGGCAACCCTAGAGGGTTACTAGGCAGCCTAGAGCAGCTATGGCTGCTGCAGAAGGAGTTTCTAGTAGTCCCTTAGAACTGTGATTAGAGTACACAAATTTAACATGACCACCACAAACAACAGAATGCAGCTCAGCCTGGTTTCCGTCTCCTACAAGCTGAAGAGTTAATGAGCCATGTGTGTTTTAAATGCCACTAAGGTTCTTGGGGGAAAAAAGTGAGATCAAAAATGAATCTTAGTCACTGGCCAAAAGCAATGCAGGAAAGGAGGGAGGGAAATGAGCTAGTGATGTTCGCCTTGCAGGTCTCTGTCACCATCTATCACAAGCTCACTCAGCTTTTACAAACTCCACACAGGCATGAGCATCTTCTCAGATGTTCATGCTGACTTTTGGAGGGGTTGTTTCCCCCTTCCATCCCCCATAGCAGCCTGAAAACATAGGTCTATATCGAACAAATAGGACATTATACTGTGTATTAAACAAATCCAGCACTGTTCTGGTAGACTTGATCATTGCATACTTTTGTGTCATTTGGAGAAGTTATGGCATAAGTTCTTATTTTCCTGGCACCCCAGGCAGTGTCTCCATTTATGCATTGAGTCACTTCAGAGGAAACTACTGTATAAAAGCCTAACGAAAGGAGTAAAACTCATTTTGATGCTTTCTTGATGTGCAGTGGGCTCTGACATAAGTTCTCACAATCATTCCAGCAAAAAAAGCAGTCCCATTTATGCTTTTTTTATTACATATTAAACCACAACAACCAAAAATGTAATGAGAAATAGAAGAAATGATAAATTCTGCTATGTGTCTTCGACACTGGAAAAACAGAGGCCACAGATAGATTCATTTGGGAAGAAGAAAAAAATATAGAAATATTCCTCCCTGTCATTCAGGTAAAATCACCTTCTGCAATATTCTAAAGAATTGGTATTTAGATGCCATTGTATACCAACTGGAAAAATATTCACTGCGTGCTGACAGTGAAATCCGTGTTGACATCATTGTTTATTTATTTACAGTGAGTTAAAGGATCAAAGTCCTGAGGAAGTGAAAGTAAGTTCTCTTGTACTTTAAAATTATTGATTTTACTAAGCCATACTGAAATACTCCATTTCAATCACTCTGCAAGTCAACAAACAAGACAGGGGCAAAAGCTCCCTCCTACAGACATTTATTCTCTAATACGAAATTAGTTTTCCTTTACCTTAATTTGTTCTGTTTGCTAAGAATTACTGGAGCTATTAAAGCTGAGACTTGAATTTTAAGATCAAATTACTTTCTCATAAATTTATCACTATATTAATCTCACACACCGGTGGCATCTTCCTTTACCAACATCTCTGTAGCTCCTGTTCATCTCTGGAGTGGCAAAATGCATATATTATCTGTAAATATATACATTAATCAGTAGTCTGGAGGGTTCATATAACTGGTTCCTGGTGGCTGGGTCACACTAAGCCTTGGTCTCAGCTTTCAAGTTGAGAAAGTAAATGGGGAAGTAAATTATTTCTATGTGTTTGTTGTTTTTTTTTTTTTATTCAAACACTCAAAAAGAAGCTTCTTTATATCTTTGGACTCCTTGGCAGCGACAGACCTTGGGAGAACAGCTTCTAGTGGCCCCCGTCACTATGAGGCTGATCGCTTCCAGCTCCCTCAGAAAAGCTTTGCCCAGGATTTGTCTCATCACCCTTTGATTCATTAGGACTTGGTCAGTTACATGGGTATCAATAAAGAAGCATGCGTATCACATACAGTCCTGAATTGCTGAGGAATAGCTATCAAAAATAACCAAGCAATTTTAGACATGGTGCAGGTCATATTTCTTGATTTATTGATCCCCCAAGGCAAATTGTAACATCTCACAAGGACCCAGAAGAGAAGAAAAGCAAAAGAAGTCCCAAGGGAACATAAAAAGTTGCAGGATTTTTCAAAAGCAATGGAATGCAAGACATAGACTTCTTCTGAAACAGAAATTGTAGACATCCTGAAAAGAGGGGCATTTGAAAGTTATGCTAGCATAGAGTGGCTGCTAATGACCTTAGCTATTTTGTTTGCCCAAAATAATTTTGGATAAACCTACAAGACATACCTTGTGCTTGTTCAAGAAATTGACAGAGCTGGTCAAGGAATCCTTATGAACAGAGAAAGCTTACTTCTGACATCACAGCAAGACATGGGATCTTGTGGTGGGTTCCCCCTTCAGCACAAGATGAGCAGGGAAGCCCTGGACAGTTTTTGGTTGCAATAGGTAGAATAACAAATAGGATGAAAGCCCACAAAGACACTCAGCCAATTAATTCATAGGATCTCTAAACATTATGAACTAAAACAAGTGCAGTTACTGTGTATGCATCAACATCAAGCCACTCTGACACAGGGAGATGACAGAAATGTGAAGTTAAAATCCTGAATTCCCAGGGGAAAAAAAGAAAAAAAAAAAGCTAGAGAAAATGATAAAAAAATTACAGACAAGAAAGTACAAATCTGATCTCAAAATGAACATGAAAAAAAACCAGCATCACAAACAACTAACATGTCAAATCAAAAGATTTTATTATTGTACTATGCCACTGGAGAAAACAGATGACTTTGCAATACCTACGGGAACAGATAAGCATTAATGACAGCATGGGAAAGATGGAAGAGATTAACTAGCTATTCTGGCAATGTGTCCTTCCTGCCTTGACCTACAGTGCAATGCAATACAACTTATTTTTTACATAAAATACTTAACATGTCTCATAAAATGCTTTATAGGCAGAGTCAGCCAAGGTAGAGGGAGACTACAGAGACATGCAATCCCAAGAGAAAGTCATAAGTAATTGCAATAAAAGTCTGCACAATTTCCTTATTCTCTCTTCTCTGTCCACACCTCTTGTAAAATCTGCAGATTTTTCTTTATGTTTTTGACCCTCCTATGCCTGCTTTCATATTTTAATGTCACAAGCCAATGTGAGATGCTATGTATCTATTTCCATAATTTATTCATTCCATGGAACTTATTCTTCTGGTTGCTGTTTAGTTGAGTTTACAGAAGCAAGAAAATCACACCCCCTGCACCTGGCAAGCTCCCAATTTTTGTGTGATGACCCTGATAAATTCAGTATTTAAAGAATCTTAAAATAAAGGGGGATTTATCTGCTATTCCGCTGGCAGAAGTCTTACAACCATTTTTCCTTTGTATCTGTCCCAAATCAAGAGACAGCAAATAGACATATTTGGTACTCCTGAAAAGTGTTACCTAGGCATTTTCTTTAAAATATTCAGTACTGAAAGGCTTGTATAAGTCTACATTTCAAATGCATAAAGTTGCACTCAGAGTCTGAAATGTTTCATTCTAGGTGACAGCAGCCATTTCTTGTAGTATTTTGTTTCATTTTTCTTGTGAATTCAAAATGAATAGAAAATCACATTGGGCATCTTTTCAGTTAGAAGAACAGTTTACTTTTAACAGAAGCTGTAATATGTTTAGTAAATAAGCCAAAACAAAACCAAACCCCCAAAAATAAACACCACATACTAGGTACTTGGGATTACCTAGGATTTCTACTTCTGCCGATTCCTAAGACTGTGGGGAGAAGGGGAAAAAACGGTGGGGAGAGTGGGAGGAAGAAGAGTTCAGAGTCCTTTTTTGCGGAGGGGTTACAAATAAATAACACAGCACAGGTCAAACTGCCTCACCTTTCCAAGTCCTGTAGTAAGACTGTAGAGGATGGGACCCAAGAGAGGCAGCCGCCACCACGAGTGGAAATCTGAAGCAAGGCTGGCAGTGAAGCCATGTGGAACAAACTCCAGGAAGTTTTCACTTTTATAAGAACTAAGCACAACTTTACGGTTGGGTTTAAAGGCAGCAGCTGCGTGTAAAACTAATAAAGGAGATAACAAAGTCGTTGGTTTGTGTTGAGACGTGCAGTGCATCCATAGCACCAAGTCCTCCCTGTTATTAGTCCCCTGTCTCTGATGCCAGTCGAGCTGGGCTTGCAGACGCCAAGGCTGACTTGGGCCCACTTACGCTTGTCCAACATGCCAAGCTACATCAGGCAAAATGGAAAAATAAGGAGGAAGCAATGACAGGAATTGCAATGAATGCTACCATAAAATAAACAGCTGAGCAAGGAGCAAAAGCCACAAATCAAGTAGTGTGTTGGAATGAATAAGAGGGTAATGGGCCAGGGCAGGGTACGCATCTATTCTTTTCTCATGGCCGCTGCACCAGTTCATTGACCACACATATATTTTTAAAGAGGAAAGTATTGGGATGTCTAAGATAGAAGTCCTGGATATTTTTTTTTTTTTTTCTAAAAAAGAGTTTTGGATACATTATGGGTACAGGTAATGGAAGCAACGATATCTCAAAATACAGCGTAAAAATTGTTGAGAGTTGTTGGCAATTGCTTTGTGTCGATGGTTGATGGAAGCGGAACCTATGGAAATTCTGCTCTGTGGCACACATACTTTCTATGGACCATATCTGGCAGCATTTGAAAAATCAAACATGGAGATAAAAAGTTGCCACAATTTGAAGTTTCTGCTCATATAATAACACATATTGTCCTTTGGCTTGTCACAGAAGAAACTCATACTGCTTGACTTATGGAGGAATTGGAAGTGTTGTTCATACCAGCCTCTGAAACTAGGACATACTAGCACTGGGGGATGCTTTGTCTCTCAGTTCAGATTAGATCACTGGTAATGAATGATATCCCTCGTAGATCATCCCTAGCACCGCTCCCAACAACTCTGGAATTAAAAAGCAGGATTTGCAACTAACCCAACTGAATGCTTGAGCAAAACCTCTAAATTTCTGTCCATGAGATCCCGAAGAAGGTCAAGCGGGTTGTTATTCAACACTAACAATTTTTGGCTTGTGCAGTGAATCTTGCCTACAGTGGCTGTGGCAGGCAGCCTATTCCCGGCTTTCCCCATCTATGAGCTTTCACCAGCTCACTGCCCCATAGTCCCTCAATCCTTTCTTCCCCCGACTGACTGCTTCCATCAGCAGATAGGCAAGCTTCAAGCAGATGGTGGGATGTGCCACCAGTCCACAGAAAGGGTGCTGGAGGAGACTCTGTAATGTTTATGGCCATGTCGATTGGGACTTAAACAAGTCTTCATACTACGTTAAGCCACCAAACACCAAAATAAGATGATCTCTCACTCTGTGTTTAATTCTACGTTATTCTGAGATGATCCATGAACTCATTTTTGTGATTCTACCATCTTGTCAGGCATTTCTTGAAGCAAACTTGCCCATTGCTAAGTGAAGTTTTTGATTCATTATAACAAGGAGTTTGATTCAACTTAATTTGGCACAAACTCTGCTTGTTTACGATTAAGTCCTTATTTTTCATTTAAGGCTCAGCATAATCTAAGAGGATAGAAACAACCTTTAATATCTACCCTTTCAAAGCTATCACCATAGTTCTAAACTATGAATGAATTACACTCATGCATAGCAAATTGTAGCAGAATTCTAATGAAAAACACTTCTTACGTTCACATGAATGCCAGTGGCTAATAATGGTTAATAATGATTAAATTTTTGCAGTGAAGAATGTAGGACTACTTATGATTCACCATTAAGGATGGAATGTTGTCATCTGGAGCTGACACAAATATGACTAAAAGAGAGAAAGAGAATCGTCATGTTGACATTAGGAGCTGTGATAAGCACATGAGGAAGTTGTTACATCATTAGAAACTAAATCATTGCTCTTTTCTTTATTTTCTTCTACTATGTCTTGCAAAATTTGTTACATTATTTCAACAAGGAAATTTTTTTAAAAAATAAAATACAGTAAAATGTTCATATTTCCTCGTCCATAATTTATTTCTATGTTAGTCTTGATTTTTTCTTTCCAGGGGAGCATCATTCAGTTGTTTGTGTTGATAACAAAGTAACTCAGAACAGGGAATGAGCAGAAAATCATTTCCCTATCCTGTATTATGCATCTCAGCTGGATTCCTAGCTCATAGATGTTAAACCTGAAAGCAGCTAGGACCTTTTCTTCCATTATTTGAAAAGCTTTCCTCTTCCATTTCAAGATGATAAGTCCATTTCATAAAGTGTTCCTACCACTTCACCAGTTAGCTGTAGAACTTGGCCCCATGCCTTACTTCGTGGAATAAACTTGCCTTAAGAAGTTCTACCCATGCTTTCTAATCCAGCCAATAATCTTATGTGACCATTTTTTGAAACATAAAAAAAAAATAATCAGTATTTCTAATAACACGTCCCCTGAAAACTGGGCTATTACATGATGTGCCTAAGGGGGGATGCAAAGGCCGAGATACCTAAAATAAAAAATTAGGCGTAAAAATCTTCATCACGGTATTTTAAGGTTTTAAACTTTCGTGTCTCAGAGTTACGCTGGCACTTTCACATATAAGCTTCATCGCGTTCATGTAAATTGCAAATGTAAATACCTACAGTAGGATATAGCATTCTGACTAACTTGGGTATGTAACTCACTACCCTGCAAGGGGGAACTCTGAAGTAGCTATGGAAGGAAAAGGCAGAAACCTTATAGATTTAGTGACAAGAAGCCAGAATAAATCCCTAACGAATCAAATTTCAGCTTTCTTCTACCTCTCAGGATGCAAATTATACTTTCTTGCCATTCATCTTGGAGTAGGCCCATCATATCTGTTTGAAACAGAGAAAGAACAAGCTCTCAATAAAAAAATTCATTTACTTTTTTAGCCACACTGGCAAGAGGGGAAGTGTTAATTCTGATGGCCCCTCCTGGTTCATCTCCTAGGAAAGAAACAGTGCAGAGGAGCACAGAGAAATAGAAGTGTTCATCTCACACTGCCCTTCTGACAACTCTTAGGAGGTGCCTAGTATGGGTCAGGGAGAAGTGGGTGGGATGGCAGAGAAACACTTTACACAGTTGCCATGTGTTTGATCACCATAACATGCTTCAGTGGTAGGAAGCCTTCCCCTGCAAAGGGAAGGGCTTTTTGCACCTGAAGTAGTTTAGCCTGGATGCAGCATCCCTGCATCCCAGATCTCTCTCCAAGCAGTTGCAGATGCCAGGCTTTGCAAAAACTGTCCGCATGTGGATCTCCAACTCCCTCCCCTCGTGTGTCACAGCCCTGCCCAGCTTTGGTATGGTTTTCCAGACCTGACATGCTCAGTAAGGTTCTCAAGGATCACGTGCTTATCTTCAACCTTCTAACAGACTTGCAAGTTTTCACCTAAGATTTGAAATGCACTTTTTGGTAGGAGCAGCTGAAACCTACCATGGTCAAGGGGACCTGTTCCAGTTCTGTAAATACTTCCCACTACTAAATGGTTCATCACCACCACGATGGACAGACAGGACAATGTAATTACTTCTGGCAGCCTTACACCTGCAGTGCCTTCAGAAGTCTGGAGTACATGACTCTTAAATTCCTCATCTGTGAAAGGGAAGGAGGTTCACCATAAGTCCTCTCATAAATTTCTCTTTAGTTCCTATTTGTGGGTCAAATGCTATGTCATGAATATGCACATCTCTTGAACTAGTTTGAGTTTGAATTTCTAGAAACTGAGTTTGATTAGAAAAGGAATCAAAACAGCCCCCAGCATGAGCAGGGATTAACCTAAAGACAGCATACTCCTTGTGCAGCAGCCCATAACTAACCAGCAATGAAAGGGCTTAGCCTGAAATCCCAGCCTCGCCAGATACCAGCCAGGTACATCGCTCTGGAATAAGATCTCTTCGCCCACTAGTCATCCTTTTGGGATGTAGGTGGCCTGCAAGCCACAGCAGTGACCTCTTCTAAAATGGGGTGGCAGCTCCTTGTTAAATAAACCCCGGTGGCTGGAGGCAGAAGGAGGGAAAAGATTTGCACCTTTGCACTCTCTCCATCTTAACAGGACTTTGCGGCAAACCAAAAGCAGAAGCCCGACCAGGAACCAAAGACACTCCTCTACTTCCGTGCTGCATATTTTGCTAATCCTATCTGCTTACCTTCCTTGTATTGAGCAGGGCAGGATAACCTTTTGGGTGGGACAGGATGTGTCCGAGAATTATAAACTCCGGCTAGTTTTTTAATTAGTCGGGTGGGTCATCAGTCATCTAACAGCATTGATTGGGGGAACTGAGTCACAGCTGAACTTCCACACTGGGTTGCAGAGCACTGATTATTATTATACTGTAAACAAGAACTTAGCACCACGTGTGTGATGAATACCAGAGTATTAAATGCATTCCTCTGCTTACAACTCAAGAGTTCTTTCAAGGATTGTTTTCTGGGGTAAAAAAAATAAATAATAAAAAAAAAAAGACTTTGCAATGTCTGCTGGAGATAATACCACATAATTTTGAGATTTCATGACTTCTGAGTTGTTTTCTTGGAAAATAAAACCTTCTTTCAGCCACTAATGAGAATGAAGTATTTATATTTAATAGAGTTTAAGTGATAGTGGAGAAAAACTGTGTCTTGAATTGAGACTTCACTTTCTAATTGGCCTTCTCAAACTGTATGAGACCATTTATATGCTGAAGAAAGTTGCTGCAGTACCTAGCCATCTGTATAACCCTCCATCTCTGTTTTGTTTGTGTGAATTAGAATGGAGATTTACAGGAATCTGTGGTCTGCAGAATACCTTTGTTTAAAATATAATTGCCATGTATCAGCAGGAGTTCTCCTCTGAAGAGGCCTGAACAGCCAGTGCAGATAAATATTCTGGATGGCACTTTCTTTTCCATCTGGCAGATTATTGTCCTGCTTGGGTGCATGAAACAGAACAGAGCAAGATAGACTGGGAGGTCTTTTGTGAAGCAGCAGAAATTAGCTAGCCAATTCAGTTCTCTATTTTAAAACACAAGTGTTAAACCTTTTATGGCTTATCTTTTTGGTGATGAGATATATGTAAAGCAAGTTTTACACTGAGAATGGGACAATGTTTTATAAGACTGCTGGGAAAATAAAGGATTGGAAAAAGTTTGGTACAGGTGGCTTACTTCAGCAGTCACTTTTATTTCTTACTTTGTGCAGCCTCTGAGGATTTGGTTAATCAATAACAGTATCCTGTTCCATCATTGTATTCCACCTTTTTTAATACTTGAATAATAATAGATAGCTCCCCAAAAGATGTCTGAAAAGAAGCTTGTTGAACAGGTCAACCCTGAGTTGTGCTGCACTTTCTGAATATAGGTCTCCTTCCCAGCGCTTCTCAAATAGCAGTCCCAAGGGATAAGGAGGGATGTGTGCTGCGTATGTGACTGCAAGAAACAAATATGTTCTTATATGACATGTATGTTTGTATATATGTGTATATGTATGTATATATGTCCATACATACGTGTAAGTAGTAAAATAACATGATTTCCTTTACTTTCTGAATTTTGATATATTAATTTTTGTGGTGGGCTCTGTGGAAGTGAACAGTTCTAGTATAGAGCTTTGGATGACCTTGTTTTTAACAAGCTTTCTTGCTTTCACAGAGATCTGCTTGAAGTATCTCATTTTACTAAGAAATTGCTTCAGGGGTGGAAAGTCACATTGCTTATTCTTTCTTACTTGCTGGTCACATGCTACTTTGCTGTAGTCACAAGGTTAAGGCACTGGATTCAAATATAAGAGCAGAATGTTCTCTATTTTAGGAAAAATAAAGATTGTTTCGGATTTGTTATACTGACTGTCAGAGCTTGCACACCAACATTTTTGCCATGACATCTGATCCTAGAGTATAAATTCATGTGTCAGTGTTGCTTTGCAAAAGAGATATTCAGCTTGAACACTAAAATGCACCAGGGACTACTGAAGTGTAGATTGATTTAGAGTCCCAAGACAGCCTTTGTATGATGCATAACTCCTACAAACCAAGAAGGTAGTAGGTCTTTTAAGCCTGTACTAAATCACATACAAATACAAGATGATGAACACACTAAGGAGGTTAGATCTTCATTTTTTAGATACCCTTGAGCATATGACAGCAAACTGTTTCATTTCAAAGTTTTTAATTTTCAAAAAATGGTGGTCAAGCTGTGATTTACAAAGGGAATAACTTAGAGTTTTCACTCACTGATTTGTAGTGAAAAATCATGAATTTGTGCCGAAAGAACAGGCATATTTAAACAAATTTACAAGAAAAATATACTTATTTTTGCCTTGAGTTTTGTGATTATCTTTATAATTCTGCCAGGGTTGCTCACATTTTGTGATCCTAATAATTAAGCATGTTAAGTATTTCTTCCAATTGAACATTATCTCTCTTACAAAAGTGAACTTAAAGAGCTAAACCACAGCTCTGGGGTGGAATGCAAATGCCTAAGCACCTCTGTTTAATGCCATTTTAGATGCCCAGCAAGATACTTTATTGAATGGGTCACCTATAGGTCTTTTGTCACATCTGTCTGCCCTTAAATAGACACCTCAGACACTGAGAGTGTATAAAACAACAACAGGTGACTATGTTAGGCTCCTGAATAATCCTCTGGGTCAACTGAAAGTTCGTTTCTAGAACGACTGTTTTTTTGGTTTTTTTTTAAAGTTCCTATGTGGCAAAAGTAGTGAACAGTCTAACACTAAACACAAATTGCAAGGTTTTGGCACGCAAAAATTTAGTGCATGGCAAGCTTTCCCCATGCCAATCCCACCTCTCTAATGCAGAGTAGCATTGTTGAAGCAAAAAATCTGGCTAAACAAAGTGTTTGGCTACATAAATAATCCCACTAGAGACAAATAGGACTTCTTGTGTGCTCCAAGATAAGTGTATTCTTAAATGCTACATTAAGCAGAAGTCAAAGAAAACAGGTACAGAACAGAGACAAGAAAGACACATAGGTGGAAATATAGAGTAAGAGGGGGAACCAGTGCACAAAGGTGAAAGCAAGAAATTTCAATCAATCAGCACTGGTAAAGATAGGGGAAAGATCCTGAAACTATTTTCTGGGAAAGAAGAATTGAGGTCTTTTTAGTTAATTCCCAGTGTTTACTGTTGTGGGTGACTGTTCAGATGGAGAAAGTTTGAGGGAAACAGAAGTTAGCATTTGCTGAAGATGAATTTTGCACTAAGCATTATCAGGTATTTCATCATATGGGTTACATTCACCCCATCAGTGAGCTGCAATACTGTAGGATCTGTGGAGTCCAAATAAAACAAAGTATCTCAAATCAACTGAGAAACCAAGATGCCCTGCCAGGAAGAAAGTACAAAGCATAAGTAATGAAGAAAATTATAAATTTTATAGTAAATACACTTGTGAATTGCAAGCTGTTGACGTTCGCTTCACAAAAAGAAAAGGATATGGATTTGTCATGTAACATTTTACAGCAAAAACTCTCTTCAGCTTGTAGTTACTGCTATTAGTAATCTTTTCTGGATATTATGGTAGAACCTGCGTGCTCTTCTGAGCGTGCCGCAAAGGTAAAGCCCACTGTCCTGGCCCTTGTTTTTACAATCAGGGAGCTGAATCATGCAAAGGCGGGGTGTACTCACATGTACTTTAGCGGTAAAGCTCTGTTCAGAAATTCCTGACTCCTTTTCCAGCTGACTTCCCCTCCACCCCTGCTGTTACCCACCTATCAATTGTTCATTACGAGGAAACTCCTTCTAAGGCTGTTTTCTAAACCAGACATACTAAATGATGCCTTTAGCATTCACAAAAACTAGCTAAGGTAGCAAAGAGAGAGATGGGATACTGCATGGAGAAGAAAATTCAGATTAAAATGCACCATATCGTCATGGCATATCATTCAACCAGCTGGGCTAAATGTCAGAGTGACTGACACTTAACTCATGCAAAACTCCCACAGATTGGAATAAGAGCGACGCATACACAGTGACTTTAGGATCAAGTCTGTTCCCGGGAGCTACTGAACACTCTTCACTTCTCCTGCATTCCTGGAATACACTCGTCCAAGAATCTGCCCCAAATCCTAGCTGTGTTTTGCACGGCACCAAAGACTGTAAAATTCACATGTTATCCCATTACTGAACAAAATCTTTGGTTTGTTTTTCTACAAAAATATATGTATGTTTTTAATGGTTTTAAGGATAATTTAACTGATAGATAACAACAAATCCCTTGTGGCTTTGTATAATGCAGAAAGAAAATACGCCAATGATATGGTCCCCAAGAGGCTAAAATACCATTGGCCAGAGATTGATTGCACTGTCTGTAGCCATTTACTGTCCCTAAATCTGCTTCTCTTATGACTAACAAATGGGGTAAATAACAATGGAAGTCTATACAGTCTATCCCTGACTACTCTCATCAGAATTCATTCAGAATCTTCTGGACTGACAAAAACTGTCAGTCATTTAAGTAAATTAACTTTAATAATTATACATATTAAACACATTAAAAGTGATTAAATATTTGGCTGCTACAGTTATGCAGTTCACATGAAGGCCATACATAGCCGTTTGTCTTAAGTAACTCTCCCTAAATCCAATGCAACTCAAGAATTCAAAACCTTTTTGTGCTGTTTTCTAGAAGGACCTTCATACAATGTTTTTCATATCTGCAAAAGTAGAAGAGACTTTTGCACGATTTTTGACATTGTTGCTTTTCTTGACAGAGTTGCTTTTCTAATTTTTAAAGAGAGAAACATCAATAAAATTAATAAAAATTATTGTTCTATTTAAAGCTAAAGCAGCTTGTTGTATTTCAGGGATAGACACCATCAGATTTCAAATTTGTCTGAAGCTGATTTCACCGGCTGCAATATGAATCATTGTATTGTGCCATGAAAAGTGACAAAATATGAAGATGGAAAAGGCAAACTATTGTTTCCCACCATTATTTCTGCTCTACGTGGCACGTACCTCTGCCACTTTATTTAGATGTGGCCCATATCTATCCCAGAAGAAACTGAAATATTTAGAATTGAAGGCCATAGTTTTAGTGAAACCTTTTCTCCTTAGCTTCTGTGAGTGATAGAGAGAGGCAAGTTTCTTTTGTAAAGTGAGGAGTTACACAGTTTTAGTATCTTGCCAGTGCGACAGCATATTCATCACTGCAAGCTTCAGTGGAGCACACAGCCTCACAGGAGCAGAGCGTGAGGCTGTGTTTAACAGGTAGCTATAATCCTCTGGTCCGTTGGTTCAACAAATGAAGGCATGTTCATTGGTAGAAAAATAATCTAGTTTTGTCAGAAATATCTATAGTCTGTCTTCTGTGAAACCTGCACCATTATCACATAACCCAGAGTTTTTCTCTTTTAATAGATTCATCTCTTTCTGTAACTTTTTTGGATAACACTTCCCTGCATATGTAGTGTCAGCCAACTGTACATTTTTTTAGAATCTCAAAGTATAAGCAAATGTTTCAGTTTTCATGTGAACCTGAGTTCTTACTTTCTTCATAAGGGGTGTAGCCTACAAAGGATTTTCTGCTGGTTTTTCCATTATTACTCCTTATCATAGGTGCTCTTTGTAAACACTTTGGCAGCAGCTCTCACTTCACACCTGGACATTTCAGGAGCAGCAACCTGCCAGCTCTCTCTCCCTCTTCAGCAGAATAAAAAATTTATCCTCAATTTTCCTGACCTTACACGGAATTTCAGAGTTTCCACTCTGATGCCCCTTGCAGGTAGAAGCCACATTCACAAACTCCAACTCGCCCCCAGTCTCCATCTCCCCAGCCCTGTAAGAGAGCTGGCACGGCAGCCAGCAAGCGCTGATGTGGTTGCCTCAAATCCTTCACCTTTCTCTTCTCCTTGCCAAAGGTCTGCTCACCTTTTTGGCTAAAGTTTTCAAGACTGACTTCGCCAGCAGACACCTAGCGTGCTTCGAGGTCCCAGCCCGCTGTCGATGTTTCTCAGCGTGCCCACACTCGTCCTTCTAACAATGGGGTATGGTGGCTTTTTGCCTCTCTGTCGCCCTTTTCTTATGTGACAGGCATGATTTCTAGAGAAGGCTGTGGACACTAAAAGGTTGGAGGGATGTGCTTCCAGGGGGACCACAGCTGGTCGTGCATCTGCTCCCTGCAGCAGAGCCAGCCCTGGGCATGGGCTCAGCAACAGCAGTGGCACCCTGCTGTAGAAGAACTTTTGTTTCTTGCGAGGATGTTTTATGACTAACTCAAAATCAAAGAGACGGCAAATTAACATTTTAAAATGAATACTAAGGAAAATGAAATTTTCATAAAATGACACCAAGGAAAAAAAATATATTTCTTTCTGTATTAGCATCTGCTTGCTTCAAAAATGAAGAAATGGAACTTCGTGTAAAGAAGAAAATATTTTGTTTTAATTTGAGTAAACATTTTCCTTTAAGTATCTTCCTTTAAGAAAATAATCATGGTTGTAATCAACATATGCAGCCCTCAATTCAATTCTCAGAGATTCGTTGAACATTTGTGGAGAAATATTTGATCTCCAGCCTGCAACAGAGCAGCTGTTTAGCATCGTGCGACACTTTCTCTGCTAGCCCCTCTAACAGTGACACTGTTTGTTACCTTAATTGTGAGGAAGAGAGAAATGGTTTTGTGGCAGAGATACAGAAGCGGAGCACCTCTGTCCTATTCTTGGCCCCACTACAGATTTCCTGCAGAGTCTGGGGCGAGTGACATGACATAACTTCTCTGTGCCTCCATTTATTCCTCTCTGTAGCCTGTCTAGGTTTTTGGAGGCATTGCAGTTGGGGAGGACCTGCTCAGGGCAAGGCAAACAAATGCTCAGCTGCTTCAAGTTGAAGTCCTCCTTTTTATTTCAGCAGAGGCGCTTGGAGGCATCACCGAAACTGTTCTGCAAACCTCCCAGCAAGTGGAAGGTGAAGGCTTGATCAGCAGCTCATCTTCTGTTATGCAGAAGATATGCACTTCCACCCAGCTGATGGCAAAAATACCCTGGTGTCAGGAACGTTAAGGACAGTGAATATTCACAACTGATTCTTCTCACAAGTGGAGGTGAAAAGCTGGAGCTTTGGAAAGGTCAGAGGCACAATTCTGACCTATTAAATTGATGTATAGGTTACTGTTAAAATATTTCATATATTTAAAAAGTATTATTGTTAAGTAAAAACATTTCTCAGTATGTTCTCAAGCAGTAAAAAAAATGAGACTATGCTACATGCAGAAGTACAGTGCAATCCAGGGTCTGAAATTTTAACTCATCTATCACAAGGCACCAAGTCTAGAAATTTTTCTTTCCACTTTCCTATCCCTCTAATTTAAATGAAAGAAAACATAGAGAAGCAAATAAACCAAAATATGAAATTGAAATCTGTTTTTAGAAAAAAATGCCATTTTAAATAAGTGTGAAGTACAGAAAATGACTGGAGTAGGCTCTTCTAATCTTTTCTGTTGTTAGTAGGGTAATTTTCAAATTGAAGAGATTCTGATATTACACATAATCATTAAGTAAATATCCAGAGTTTCGCATTCTTTGCTTATGGCAGGAGGGTTGGAACCAGATGATCTTTAAGGTCCCTCTCAACCCAAACCGTTCTATGGTACAACTGACTTAAACTCCGAGTGTTTTTTTTGTGATGAGTAGCATTACTTCCTGGATACTCAGTTATCCTGAAATGACCTGGAAAAGCAGCATCACAAAAATACATTGTAGATTTTATGAGGTCAGTTTCAATTATATCCAGTCCGTTACCTCTAACACACTTTCCTCTGAGCGCTATATCTATTATTTGAAAATGTTATTTTATGTTTGCTGTGATATTCTCCAGATTTTTTAATAAAATTCCTTTGAAAATGCCTATTTATCAGTAGCAGGCATAAGCCTGACTTTTGCCTTGGGAAACAGTGATCTTCCTGGAAGAATTACTTTAGGTTGCTAGAAAGATTAAAAACATAATTTAGTCTTATACAAACATGAAGTATGACTTTAAAAACCTGCCCTTCCAGATATATGGTTTGTTCTTTGGTCGAAATTAAAACAAAGAATGAAAATACTTAGCTAAAAGGTGTACTTTTAATCTTGTGCTTGCTCTTTATAGCAAAAATCCACTTATCTTGGCTTTCTATATAAGGTATTTTACATCATCTAGAATTATGGCCGAGTGTGTATAAAGGTTGTGTCAGCATTTCCATTATAAAACCATATTTTAGGAAGTTTATAACTCAGCCATAAAAACTCAGTCCACAATGAAACTTGGCATACGAAATCCCAACCTGGAACACTTTTTTATCACCACCATTTTATAAAAAAAAAAGACCATGTTTGGCTGTTTTTCAGTTTTCTGAATGACACGTAAAATGAGAAGGACTTTGGCTGGGGGTGAGGGGCAGTGACTGCCTGGTGAAGATGCAGCTCAGCAGCAGTGAAGAAACAGGGAAAGACCCGACTTCAGCCCAAGCCACGCTGCCTTGTCACAGATGAATATTGACTTCAGGCAGTGGTCAGCCCTACGCGCACAGGAGGTACAAACTGCCCTCATGGCAGGCTGGCAAACCTCCCCAGGTCTTCAACCTACACAAAGCAGTGAGGTGACCACTGCTTCCTCAGACACAAAGCTGCACATGGGAGTGGGAAGGTCAGAAGAAGCCACCTTCAGAGATGTCACCTCAACTGGTAGGAGGGCCAGTCACCCCAGGTGGCAATCTAATCACAGGCATCATTTTGCACAGAAGCAAATGAAGGCAGATATCCAATGCCCATGTGGCTCTTAGAAACCCTGTGTTGCTGCTTTTTGGAGATACTTGCAAGATATCCCACATCAGCAGCAGCCTTTCCTAATTTATGCCTTGAGTAGTAGCGCACAGGATCATGTTGAAGGTGTGACCACCAACAACCCACACTCCAATATATGGAATAATGACTGCACTATATTAGAATTCAGCACTGTCATGGCAGGTGAGAAACACCCCCACATCCAATATTTGGACATTACATAAAATGAAGGAGGTAGATAAAAGGTCAGTGAAAGGAGAAGCAAAAAAAGAATAAAATGCTTGCAATCAGGAGACGCATTTAACGACACCAAGTCAAGACACTCAGAAGTTATACCTGCTGTCAAACTCTACAGCTGGCAAGACAGCTCAGAAGAGAGCTCAGAAAACAGAGGAAAGGTGGCTATAGGTAAAAAAATACCCTTCAGAAACGACAAATCACATCCAAAAAGGGAGAAGCGCATAAATCCTCACAAGTTAAATGTTAAACCTCAGGAAGGCATGCCAATTTATTGAGGAGCAACTTATTAAAGGAACTCACTAAAGGAATAAAAGTTAATAATAAAACCTTTTTCAAATGTTTCAGGAGCAGGAAGTCTGTCAGAAAGTCAGTGGGGTGAATCCCAGATCTAAGAGAAGAGAAGTTCTGGGTGACAATAAAACTCTCAGAAATATTACATGAATTATTTGCCACTTGTCTCTGCAGCGGCAGTCACACAGGCTCTCAAATGGAGGCTGAACTCTGGGAGAAATGAAGGACTCAAACTAGGTCTGTAGTAGGTTTTTTAAAAATCTTGAAAAACTGAAAAGTGCTCTATTATGGAAAATGGTACTCATGCAAAAAAGCTGAAGGGACCAGTTCAACCAAATTGCAAACCGTAGTGTGGAAATTATCACTTATACCAGCCTCTGTGTGTACCAGCATCCCTACACAACTGGACGTTAGATTGACCTTTGCTTTTAGCCAATATGGAGGATCTTATGTTTTACTTACAAATATTTTTTTTCATAAAAAGCTATATCTAATATTTTGCTCCTTTTATGGAAGCTTGACTTCTGCTGACATACATACTCTAGCTACACAAGATTAGAGATACTAATATGAAAAACAGAATTTTCTTACTTTTTTCCCCTTGCTGGAGTTTCCACCTAGCATCTACTGTTTTCCTCAGGAAGCGGCAGAAGTAGCCGTTTGTTTAGGCGCAGTGTTCAGGAGGTCAGTGTTACGGATTCCTGCTCCTTTCGCATCTCGGAAACCTGTGGCCCAGCAAGCGCAGCCTCCATCCTGAGAGTCATGTTGCTGGGAGGAGAAAGTTTATGAATGTTAGATCAAAAATCCACCACTGAACAAAGAGACCACTTGCACAATGAGGTTTCCAGCTCAGAGGTGTCTGGAGTCTACACCAGTACAGGTTGGGGGTTGACCTGCTGGACAGCACCTCTGAGGAGAAAGACCTAGGAGTTCTGGTGGACAATAGGATCCCCATGAGCCAACAATGTGCCCTTGTGGCCAAGAAGGCCAATGGATCCTGGGGTGCATCAGGTAAAGTGTGACCAGCAGGTGGAGGGAGGTCATCCTGCCCCTCTGCTCTGCTCTGGGGAGGCCCCATCTGGAGCACTGGGTCCAGTTCTGGGCTCCCCAGTTCAAGAAGGAGAGGGAACTGCTGGAGAGGGGACAGCAGAGGGCTACAAAGATGATGAGGGGCCTGGAGCATCTCCCTTACAAGGAAAGGCTGAGGGACTTGGGTCTTTTTAGTCTAGAGAAGAAAAGACTGAGGGGGGATCTGATCAACACCTATAAATACTTAAAGTAGGGTGTTAAGAGGATGGAGCCGGTCTCTTTTCAGTGGTGCCCAGGGATAGGAAAAGAGGAAATGGGCACAAATTAATATAAGATGTTCCGCCTAAACATGAGGAGGAACTTCTTTCATTTGAGGGTGGCAGAGCCCTGGCAGAGGCTGCCCAGGGAGGTGGTGGAGTCTTCTTCTCTAGAGACATTCAAAACCCACCTCAATATGTTCCTGTGCAACCTGCTCTAGGTGGCCCTGCTTTGGTAGGGGGGTTGGACTAGATGATCTCCAGAGATCCCTTCCAACCCATGTGATTCTGTGGGTCCAAGACCATCTATGTTAAAACAGATAATTCCATTAACTGACCTCCTTAACCACTTTGAAACAAATTCACCTCTGAAACTGACTGGGAACATAGCCCTCAAGAGTGGGTTGTACACTGAGCTCATCCAGGACTTTAGAATTGTCTCAGCCACCACAGAAGCTTTTGAAAAGGACTCCCATAGCAAGAGGGGGAAGTGCTACACCACCACAACTCCCCCAGCAACTGGGCTGCAGGCAGCGCCATTGACTTCTCAGGCCATGTTCCCAGCTCTCAGTCCCAGCAGCAAGGAGCTCTATTGCCCTGCTAGCACATCTTTCTCACAATAGATTTTCACCTTGGGAAGGTCGTTAGTCGCAGAGGCAAACAGTTCAAAGTCCTGATGCTAGGTGACTGGTTATAAAAACTTACTTTTCTTTTTTTTTACCAGGAATTGGGAGATCACGCAGCTCTGCCATTTCTGCCACACCCCACAGAGAAGAGCAAACCTTGCCTGTTTTCTAATACCATCAAGGTTACTTCTGTTTCAAAGCAATTCGTTATGAGCTTTGGTATTACCTTTGAATGTTGTTGTGGTTTCTTAGTTACATCTAGTAAAGTTTACTTCTACAGAGGGAACACATAGGGATCTTATTTCTAGAATCATAGAATTGTCTAGGTTGGAAGGGACCTTTAAGATCATCTAGTCCAACCATCAACCGAACTCTGATAAAAAAAAAAAAAAAGAAAACCATACAAAAAAAAAACCAAATACATTACTAAACTATGTCTCTAAGTACTATGTCAACCTTTCTTTTGAAAACCTCCAGGGATGGTGCCTCAACCCCTTCCCTGGGCAGCCCATTCCAAGGCTTAATAACCCTTTCCGTGTAAATGTTTTTCCTAATCTCCAGCCTGAACCTCCCCTGGTGCAACTTGAGGCCATTTCCTCTTGTCCTATCTCCTGTGACTTGGGAGAAGAGACCAATCCCCACCTCTCTACACTCTCCTTTCAGGGAGTTGGAGAGAGCGAGAAGGTCTCCCCTCAGCCTCCTTTTCTCCAGGCTGAACACCCCCAGCTCCCTCAGCCTCTTCTCATAAGACTTACTCTCCAGACCCCTCACATCTCTCCTCACATCTAGCTCCCCTCACCCCCTCTCTCCTCACATCTAGCTCCCCTTTGAGAGAGGTGCCTCCCATTTGCTGTTAGCAGACCCGGTGCTGTATAGGCGAATCCATTATCAAAGAACCCAAAGTTATGGCAGTGACACCAGCCATGAAGCCACGTATTAATTGACTGTATCCGTCTGTTCCTCCCAGCATCATTGCTCACATCGGAAAGGAGTGATGAAAAAATAACCTGTGCCCCAGACTCCCTTACCAGCCCTCCCAACTTCCTGAAGTCTCTTTTTGTAGGTCTTGGCCTGTGAGTCACAGATTTCTCTGTGCCTACATGGAGAACCAGTAATGGATAATAGTCTGATGGACATGCTAAGCCAGGAAGTTTCCTGGTAACTTCCTTAACTCAGGTTCCAGGAAGAACGCAGACTTCCCTCTGAGGAGGGTCCACATGGCATACTGGTCCCTCTGTCCCCCTTAGGAAAGGGTGACCAACGACTATAGCCCTTTGTTTTCTCCTTGTGGTTGTGGTAGTGATGTGGGGTGTACTCTTTATTAGTTGAGGAGGCATCTGTAATGAAGGCTGCCCATCATCTACATCCTCACTCGACTGGCTTTCCTCAACCAGTACCTTGTATCTGTTCTTCAGAGGTGCAGGACGGGGCGAGGTGGGCAAGGGGGGAGTTCTGCTGCCACGACCACGAACCTGCCTCCATTCATTCTTATCATTTAGGCTTCTACCCTTAGCCTGGCTGGGGCTGGATATAGGGGCTCCTAGTCCCTGGTTGCTTCCTTCCCTAGTAACACCTCAGCCTTTCAACCTCCCCTCTCAGCTCTGCCACCAGGCTGAGGAGATCATTCACCCACTCACATCTCATACAACAGATCTCGTAGCTGCCACCCGTTACCAACAAAAGGTCCTGGCATTCCCTGCACCCCGTGGCCTGGACAGACGCAAGCTTCTGTGGGAGCTCTGTCTGAGCCCCCACATCCATTCTGGTCGAGGATGAGTGCTTGACCTTCCTCTGGGTGGTGACCACGGCTAAGCTCTTTCCAAGGGGGTGACGCCAGCAGCATCTGTCAGGATGACAGAGCTTCAGCTCCTCCCTTCATGCCCTTTCCCTGCACCTCGTGGTGGTGCTCCCGGCTGGCACCCTGGGTTACACCCACTGGCTGCTTGCTTGCTCAGCACCCAGCGACTAGGCTGTGCTCCTGAAAAGCCTCTTTTATGGGGGTGAAAAGGGTGGGAGCAGTCCCAGCGCGGTTACACCTCATTTAGATCTGCTGCCGGGGTTGCTGGCTCGGCCCAGGCCGCCTCAGCAGCCCGTCCTCCAGCTACCGGTTCCTGGCACAGACCAGCCGCTCTGCCCTGCTTCAAAAAACCTTCCAAAAGAGCCTCTTTCCCACCCATTTTTGCTGCAATTCCTTTCCCCAGTGCGGACTTACCTGCTCCGGAGGCTGCTCTCCTCAGCGAGTGACCGTTAGTGTGGTTACGCCTCGTTTAAACCTGCCGCCGGGGGTGGTGGGCCTGCCCAGGCCGCCTCAGCAGCCCCACACCAACTACGGGCTTTCCAGCACAGACCAGCCGCTCTGCCCACCCCAAAAAGCCCTCAAAAGGAGCTCTTTGCCCATTGTTTTTGCAGCAATTCCTTCCCCCAGTGCTCTGGAGGCTGGTCTCCTCAGCAAATGGAGGCTGTGCAAGGCTGGCCCTCACACCACTAATGCTTCAGGTTAAGACCCTTTGCCTTTTTTCCCCCTCTTCCCTTTCCTTATTTTTCCTTTGTGAAAGACCTCATCTAGCTCGGTGGTGCTGAGAACAACCCCCATGACTTCTTAAGGAAAGAAAAAAAAAAAAAAATTGGTATTTTTTCTTCCCTACCTCAAAACTGTGGACGGTGCGCAAGACAACACGACGATAGGCTCTTCTTCCCAGATGGTCTTGGTCATGGCCATAATGAGAATGCACCGATAATCCTTTGTCTATGGTGCACCCACATGTCCCTCCTCTTGGTACAGGGACAGAAATAGGGATCACCAGCTCCAAGACCCACATGAGCAAGCCCTGTCAGGGATATTCACTGGTAGTGATCCCGCTTCCTTGTCCAGCATCTCCTGAGAGACAGCAAGCTTTCTCATTAAGGTTTTGCGTCTTCCAGTAAGAGCGTTTTCGACATTTATGATGTAGCGTTCCTCCACAGAACGACTTTCCCATATTGCTATTCCAAGTTTTTATGGCGGTATCTACTGTGCATTTAGGCATGAGAAGATATATATTCCCCTCTGGTAGTGTGCAGAGACACCGTTAATTTCTTTACGACTGTCAATTCGGCTCTGAGGCAGAGCGCATCACTTCTTTCCAGCCTTCAGGCCAGATCAATAAGATTCATGTGCAAAACATGCGTGTGTTAGGGAACACAGGGAGTTAAAGAAAGAGACGTCTGAAATGCAGCAAACCTCTGAAAGCTTTAGTGATGCATTTGATGTTCTCTCTTACAATACTGCGTATCATAGTGCTGGCTAACTGTCTTCTCTCACCCTTTGCAGGTTTGCTATGAGGACAGTGTTAGTCAGTGTTTTAGCAAATACTGGCACTGCACAGGTATCACTGGGGTCATCTCTAACTTGTGCTTATCCCATTGCTGATGCTGCTTTCTTAGTGACAAAATTATAAATGGTGAACTGGTGCTCATGTGTATTGAGAGACACCTCTCTTACACAGGCAAGGTAGGGTTGCCCCTACCCTAGGGTAAGCTCTATGAATGCCCTACTCCTCCTTTCCCCTATAGTCCCAGAGTACTCAGCGATGGCTGACAGCATTGGGTTGGGTTTGGGGTTTCTTTTGGTGTTCCTCCCACACACGCACACAAAATCCATAGCCGTGCAGAGACCCTGTTACTATTACTGCTCAGCTGGTAGTCATTGTCCACCTGTACTCATGGAATCATAGAATCATAGAATGGTTAGGGTTGGAAGGGACCTCAAAGATCATCGAGTTCCAGCCCCCCTGCCCTGGGCAGGGACACCTCCCACTAGACCAGGTTGCTCAAGGCCCCATCCAGCCTGGCCTTGAACACCTCCAGGGATGGGGCATCCACAACTTCCCTGGGCAACCTGTTCCAGTGTCTCACCACCCTCATAGTAAAAAATTTCTTCCTGATGTCTAAGCTGAATCTTTTTTCTTCCAATTTAAAACCATTTCCCCTTGTCCTATCTTACACTTCCTGTCAAAGAGTCCTTCCCCAGCTCTTCCATAGGCACCCTTCAGGTATTGAAAGGTCGCTATAAGGTCTCCCCGGAGCCTTCTCTTCTCCAGGCTGAACAGTCCCAGCTCCCTCAGTCTGTCTTCATAGGAGAGGTGCTCCATCCCTCTGATAATCTTCGTGGCCCTCCGCTGCACCTGTTCCAGCTGGTCCATGTCCTTTCTGTGTTGAGGACTCCAAAGCTGGACACAGTATTCCAGGTGGGGTCTCACGAGTGCAGAGTAGAGGGGCAGAATCACCTCCCGAGACCTGCTGGCCACACTTCTCCTGATGCAGCCCAGGACACGGTGGGCTGGTGCTACTCAGCACTGGTGAGGTCACACCTGGAGTATTGTGTCCAGTTTTGGGCACCTCAATACAAGAGCGATATCGAGGTGCTGGAGCGGGTGCAGAGGAGGGCAACGAAGCTGGTGAAGGGCCTGGAGAATAAATCTTATGAAGAGTGATTGAAGGAGCTGGTCTCTTCTCACAGGTAATGGTGATATAATGAGAGGGAATGGCTTCAAGCTGCAACAGGATAGGTTTAGAGTGGCCATTAGGAAACAATTCTTCACAGCAAGAGTGGTCAGAGACTGGAATAGGCTGCCCAGGGAGGGGGTTGAGTCACCATCCCTGGATGTGTTTAAGGGTCGTTTAGATGTGGTGTTGGGGAATATGGCGTACGGGAAAACTTTGTAGAGTAGGGTTGATGGTTGGACTTGATAATCCCAAGGGACTTTTCCAATCTGAATGATTCTATGATTCTATGATTAAAGCCTGAGAGTACTTTGTGCAGTTATGCTGTAGCTTTTGGGCTTCCTCTTAAACTCAGACTAAGCTGCATGACCTCATGGATGCTGTAACACTTGAGCTTCTCGCAGGTTTTGAGGAAATCTCCTTATTTCTTTCCCTATAGCCTGTTGTAGATGTATGGCAACAATCTCACAGGCAGCACAGGGGCCTTACTAGCCTCAAGTCCTTCCTTGATGTGATCCCAGAAACAGTGTGCACCTAAGTGCTGAAGAATCTTACGGAATGACAGAGGAATTTGTGGTTGCCCTGGAAACTGAGACCAGAGTCCAGACTGTGTGCTAGAGATGGGTCTGGGCTGGACTGGTGAAGACTAGCGAGCTGTCATGAGCCGGGCGTTGTCTGGGGGTGACTTGGAGCAGATGAAACAAGAGATGTATGGATGGCAAAATAATGATAATAGTAATAGGTCACCATACTTGCTTAATGCAGCCTGTGAATCCTTTCACCTGACAATAAGGTGAGGAGAGGATGATTGCACTCTCAAGTGTAAGGACAGCCTGTAAGCAGATAGGATAAAGTTTCTTGCCTTCACACAGTGCAGAGCCCAGGGGTCCTGTCCTACAACAAGAGCTCCTAGTCACCATGACGCCACACCTGAGAAGGTAAATCTATATAATAGCTAAATATATTTAGGAAATACATTATGGATAGTCTCTATTCAAGGGAGATTCTCTTGTTTTCTACTACTTGAATTGTAGTCCTCGTTGTAGCATAGGGGATGAAAACATTCCATTTTCTCATGACGTTCAATACTTACGATATACATAAAGGGAGTCCCCTTTGGTTTGAAGAAGGAAAGAATCAACCAACATTGTAAATTCTGTTGATTTCTACTAATACTGGATTTGTTCTTAGGGACAGAACCCTATAGAACAGTACCATTTTGAGCATAATGTCAGAAGAAAATCAGTCTAAATTTGGTTTTTTCCTCCCAGTTTGTTGCTTTCTGTATATTGGCAGGGAACGATCTGCACAGCTTCCAGATCATAAAGCAGAAGTAGCACTTCAACAAAAGAAAAAAGTTGCACTTCTCATAGTGCTATGTAGTTTTAAGTCATAGATTATATCTGGAGAAAAATATTAAATAAAGATTACTGCAAACAGCTATTCACTTTATTATTTTCCACTGTGTCATGAAAACTACTTTTTAAGTTCTCACCTGCTTTCTATGTTTCCCTAAGGCCAGGTCTAGAATAGGAGAATTTAGATTCATATTGCTGTATGAATGCAGGTGGATACTGCTTATATTAGTAAAACTAATTTTTGCAGAAACAGTTTCTTACTACCCACCCAGAACAATATATTCTCTAGCAGTTGAAGAACAGCTTTTCTATAACAAATCCAGCAGTGGTAGGGATTTGTAGACACAGGTACATCAGTCAAGCCCTCCTGGCATAGGCTGTTACAGTTGTGCCAGAAAATATTGGTACTGTAGATCTGGGTATGTTGTTATTTGTCAGTAACTTCTTTCCTATCAATCACAACAGTGTTAAGCGGGAAAATCTTACAAAACTGGGTGAAAACCAGCCAAAGAGCTTCATTTTAACTATAGAAAAGAAGGAAGAGTTTTAATCCTGCCCTAATATGTGGTAGAAATATGGCAAATTAAAGGCCAAAAGCAACTTTGATGCACTCGTTAAATCACAGCTCCCAGTGTGTGTGAAAAGAGGATTTCCACAGGAAGAGAGCAGTCCCCCTGATACTGTCAATCTTAGTTATTCTAGGGTACACAGCTATGGAAGCTGGATAGAAATATCCATGTCAGATAGGAACATGGGCAGCAAGTAATTGATTAATCTGTATCACAGCTCCCACTGTATAGCGAATGATTAAACAGATTGATCTGCATGTTGAAGGAATAGCTAGTCTTCTGTTTCCTTGTGATAAACGCTTTCTCCCTTGTGCACTCCAAGACATTTCCCTGTATATTCACTTCATGCTAGAAAAATCAAGAAAGTTATTTTAATAATTACTTTTGCCATCCAGAGAATATTAGCAATGTCATTTATGATCAGAACAAGAGATGTAAAAGTCACACTGATTTGAGTGGAAGCGTAACTACGAGCTTTGAGGAGCTGGAGATAAACAAGGGAGGGAGTTGACAGCAGCCAGGGAAAGCATAGAAAGCAGGTTCTTCCTCCATTTCCAAGATGGAGGTGTCCCAACAGTGGAAGTCACCACTGGTTGCAAAGAAAAATTGAGGTTTTATTAAGAGAGACATAGGTTGCCTTCATTTTAACTTTCTAATTTGCCTTTCGGTAAGCAAATTTCTTTGTTCTCAAGGAAGGTCTTCCTTTATCCTTAATCACCACCATCAAAAATTCCCAGGAAAAGAGGTTTACTGATGTGATACCCCAATTGACCTGTGATGTTTCCTCTACTGAGAAACCAGGGATGGCAAGCTCCTGGAGCTGTGGGACTTTGAAGTTCCGATCGGAAACAGATGTAGGAGGCCAGGCCTCCTGTCTGGTGCCTTAGAATGGACAAAAGAGTTGAAAACTTATTGGCCTCTTATTCATGACAGGTAAACTGGAAAAAGTCCCAGGACTTTCACTAAGTAACTAAAATACCACTTCGGCATTAATTTATAGCGCACAGTAAAGTGTCTGCAGCTGTTGCGCACTTAATAGGAACATACACCAGTTTTCTCCTATCGGGCCTTACTTCAGAGCACCAAATGCAAATTATTAGAGTAACTAATTAAGATACACTCTTCCAGGTCAGCATTCCTATGCGAATATACCAAATAATAGGCATATTTCACAAGGATATGATGTAACTTTGACGACGTTGGTACACCGCGTGCAGTCCTTGTGGGGTGCTTCTGAGAAGGTGTCACTTCTGATCCTGCCCCAGGAGCAAGTCCACAAGCCTGCTCTGCAGCCAAAGGTGGTACAGAAGTGTGTACATGGCAGGTTTTAAGTAAGCCCAGCTAACATCAACATATACTACAGAGTATAATCGCCTTCAACACCAGCACACTGGAAAATAAAACCTAATCAGTGTAAGATATGGAAACGAGACACCTTGTGTTTGTAGTTCCAATGCAACGTTCATCAGTCACACAACTCTTATTGCCCACCTAACTTAAAACTTTATGCCCTCAAATTCACAGAAGTACATGTAAAGGTCAAAATAAACATCCAGGAGATAAAAAAAAAACCAACAAAACCAAACCATTTCCTTTTCAGTTGAACTATCTCCAAAGTACTAAAACATGAACATATGCTACGGTATTACTCACTACATAAAAATACATATGTTAGTAGATACACAGTATAGTTAAAACACAAAATTATGCAATCTACATATACTTATATAAACCTGCAACAACATCATCTATCAACACACCCGGTCAATCAAATCCTATATATAAAAATATTTTCTTATTCTCTCCCAGACATTAGGCAAAAAGTTACAGAACTTTCAAATGTAGGCATTCCTCTCGAAAATTTCATTGCATTTATAAGTGACAGGATTTTTCTAAATCAAAGTATACAGTGTTGCCACTTCCCATGATTTCAATGAATTCTCTTTATTTGATGGTTTCTAAAGTTTCGGCTTCTGAAACTCTGAGTTCTGCTTTTTAAAAACAGGGCTTTTTGTCCTTGTATTAGGGAGAAACTGTTGATGTCAATTTTAATACCTAAAAACTCAACTACCAGAAACAAATAAAAAGAACTCAACTCGGTATTTTGAAAATATTGCTCCTTACTCTGACAGGAAAGCTTATCATTAATCCACCCAAATCTGCTGATTCTTTTTTCAGAGACATTTCCTTCCAAATTATTACTGTTTAAACTAAAATCTAAAAAACATCAAGGTGTTTTGACTCCTTTTTTTTTTTTAATTATTTATTAGAAAGCAAAGTCAGTTTTCTGAATTCCCTAGCTGAAAGTTCCTTTAATTTTTAAAAAGTGGAGGAGGCTTGAAGACTAAAAATTGTTAGACCTTATTGGTCTTCAACCCTGTAAATAAAAAAAAGAGAATAAAATAATTTTATCATTGCTTCAGCCACAGGTAAAATGTTTTCTTTGTATCTGCAAGTCTTGAAACTTCCTCACTGATGGCTGAGCTCAGAGCTTTCAGTGCAACCAAAGCACCTGCAGAAGAGCATCACCTTTTATGCGTTGCTATGAGAAGATATAAAAATTAACAAGGACACAGGTTTATGCATCTCAAATCTCACAGCCTAAAAAGTGGTTCCTTGAAAGCCCTCTAATATGCCTTAACTAGCTGTTGAATGTACCTATTTATGTAGGACAGAGCCACTGAGTAATATGGATTCCAAAATCAAAGCGTCTCACCTGGAAAGCCTGTGGCACTGGCAAGGCAGTAGATCATTTCAAGAATTGTGGTGTTAAGTCAAATTATTATCCTCCGTTTCACCAGCTAGAACCTTTCTATTACTTCATGTCTTCAGAGAAACATCTCCTAGTATGAAGCCCAGAAGCAGCACCTGCGTATAAAAATCACATCTTCAGCTTCCTACAAAATGGCAGATACTGATTTTTTTTAAAAAAATTGCTGTTGGGCACTGGAACAAAACTGATATTCATTTCATGTTTTTGAGCTGGCTCTGTACAGAGCAAGGAATTTCAGTCAAAGTTACATGAATATTTTTTGGCAACTGATTGCGTGGCAGCCCTGACACTGACCCCCAAGACACAGAAATTGCTTTAAAAGGTTAGAAATCATGGCGTGCAGAAGTTCCTTTGTATATTTTGTGATCTATCCAAGGTTTTCTTAGACTGATTGACTTACCAGTACCTAAGAGTAGCAGTAATTATAATTCCTGGAAAAAAAACAACAGTGTAATCAGCAGGGACGTGCAATCAGTAGAGAAAACTTTAGGAGAACCTCAAACTTTCAAATGGATACAGGGGTCCAAAGGATTTTCAATTCTCCAGATTAAATTTACGCTTAATATAAACTTCTAGGAAAATGCCTGCTTTCTAACAGGCATTATAAGCATTATTATAAACAACTTTATAATAAAAAAACACATGAGTCTGTGTGTCTAACGTTAGAGCCCTACGTTCATGGCCAGTGGGTAAGCAGTATGAGCACTTGCAAATCTCTTCTTCACTGGACTGAGGGATGTTTGGCACTGGTCTGAAATAAGACACCTATATTTTTGTTATTCAGTTTTTATTACTGCAGAAACCTAAGAGAGGCAGTCAGTTAGTAAACTTGTCATTTTCTATCTTCCAGGCTCCTTATTCATTTATTATTTGGTTGTCAATTACTTTCTTGGGCAATTTTTAGACACAACAGATTTTCAGAAAACTTGGAAAAGAAACTTCAGAAATCTTCTATAATTCTGATCCTAGGTGTTTTTAAATAATGCATTAATAAAATAAATAAGTAAAAAATAAGAGAAGGGAGAAGGGAATATACGCAAAGCCTTTTTCCTGCAGAGAAGTGTTGCAAATCCATAGCAATTTTTTTTTTTAAACTAGCTTAGGCAGGATCATTACTTAGTTAATTCTTGATTACTTTTTTTACACTGCAACATGATTTAATAAGTCAACACTCGCCTTTTTCTGACCCTCTAAAGCCTACAGTTTACTATTCATAGTGATGAGAAATAGCTTGGGTATTTGTTGTTGCAGAGATCCATATCTTCTTGGACACCACAAACAATCTAAATATTTTCCATTTATATGCCTGATCATTTTTTCAATGTACTGAAGTGTTTGAGTTTCCAAGGTCAGAAAATGATTAATCTTATTAAATGTTTGACACAATGAACTAAGCAAAACATCTTTTGATATTATAAAGAGAAGATAAAAGACTGAATTCTTATCTTTGTAATGCTTAAGCTGCATGACTTCTGGGTTCTTAGGCTATCATAATATAATGTTTATTAGAAGCCAAAGCAAAGATTTCTCTCTTAAAGAAATATCAGAATGTAAACCAGAAGGCAATCTGATTATATCCTATTCAAAAAGAAAGTACTGTGTTTGCAAAATGGTAGGAATATTAAAAAAAAAAAAGTTTAAAAACAGACAAATGAGAAACTCCTTTCTGGACAGGACACTCACGGTCTCTAACACACTAACAATGAAGATTTTCAGTGGAATGTATAACAAATCTGGGGGACTTTTATTGAAAAAGGACCATGGGCAGCCATATTTTGGTTTTGGCTAAGCCTCAGTCATCATGTTTTCATTTAGAAGGAGAAAACCCAAACCACCTGTGGTTTTCATTTTTAATTCATGGCCCATAGGAATACAGACTTTGCACTTTCCAATTTTTCCTACCCATGTGCAGCCAGTTAATCAGAAAAATAATATTTTAAAGCTATTCCTACCCATGTGTAGAATTTTAAAGAGACTAAAGTGAA
This sequence comes from Calidris pygmaea, assembly GCA_003697955.1. NCBI lineage: Eukaryota > Metazoa > Chordata > Aves > Charadriiformes > Scolopacidae > Calidris > Calidris pygmaea. The sequence continues at coordinate 93,489 of QJSC01016840.1, read as the reverse complement.
AATATACAGAAGCCATCATCATTATTGCCCTTGAGCACATGGGAGGGAACTCGCAAAATCCAAACCTCCAACCTGAGTGTCCCAGGTTGCCCTTTCTAGATGGAGCACATCTGCTGCATTGCCAGTACTCTCCAACTTAAGGTTATATGTTATTTTCTTTTTTTTTTTCATGAATAATGATGAAGAAATAACAGCAGATCCAATGTGACCAGGAAACAGACTTCTCCTAGAGAATGCTCCTTTTCTACAAGCACATTGAGCGATTTTCAAGAGGTTATGGACAACAAACCTCCTTATTGAGCAAGGATCCAGGTAGCAAATGGGACAGTACCCTGGAAAAGTCAAGGGGGAGTACAAAAAAAAAAAAAGTACACACACAATCTCCAGAAGTGCTAGGGTTGAGATTCCAAGTGAAATGAGACCACGAACAGCCTGAAACCTGGTAGCTCAGATGAGGAACATTCACTTTACAGTTGTCCCTTATGTGGTTATGTCTATAAAGATGCACCAAAACAATGCAGTCAAGTGCTCCTCCTATTTTATTTTAAAGGAAAAAGTGCATTTTCTGGGCTAATGTACCACAGCAGACTTTCAAAGCCTCCGTCTTTTGTCATGCAATGAAATGCTGATATGCATTTCTTTTGTCTTAGCCCACATCTAACTGGATCTCCAGCTGGCAGATGTTACTGGCAGCTCTCTTTGAGAAAATACACCGGGTGAAATCCAGATCCCTTTGAAGACAGTGGGAGCTTTGCCATGGACTTCAGTATGGCCATATTTCACACTCTTCCATTTGATAAGGGTAGCAAACTAATAGAAACAATTTGTTTTTGAAGTATCTATCAAAATAGAGATACTTCCTTTCTTACCTAAACTAGGCTTCACTTTCTTTGCTATAGTACTTCCATTGCAAGCCTTTATATACATAAATGTATGTATAGACATACAAGCACATATGAATGTAAAATGTGCATAAATACAGTTTGTATTAAACATCTTTCAAATGCTAAATACATTTAGTGGAGATCCAGTTATGTAGAACATTACTTTTCCTTTTACAGTTAAACTATTTCTACAATAAATTGTCATTTTCCCACAGAAATTAAGAATACAATAGTTAAAAAGATAGTACGTAATTATGTATATAAACATTACACATATATAAGTGAAAAACCCTGATTCTCTTTCACTCTCTCTCATACACATATCAATATATACATATGATAATGAAATACAAAAAAAAGGCCTAAATGAGACAACTTCTCTGGAAAAGTTTTAATGAAGCAGAGAGAGACCACAATGGTAATCTTTATGATCAAATCTGTGGTCAGAGGCTTGATCACACAAACTAGTCATAACAAAATTGTAGCTTAAGGGCCCAGTAAAAACGCCATAAATTCCAGAGAGACTCATCACATTAGTAAAATGACTAACATTCATGTTTGTAGGTGCAGATTTTTTGTTATACTGAATTATAACAGCCTTCTGTAAAGTCTCCCTGATCTCCCTCTCGATGGCATTTTTCTAAAATGGTCCCAGAAGCAAAAGAGGGAACCAAACCCATACTTACTGTTTAGACATTTTGATACTCTCCTTGGATTACTCCTTCAGTCTTTAAGCAGATATATATCCATTTGATTTTTATAGTGATTTTGTTCTGAGTTATGCAGCAGGATGGGGTTCCTTGCATGCACTTACATTTTTTTCAGTTGCCTTACTGATTTGTCAGCTTCAAAATAGTGAATGTGGCCCACTGCAACATAACAACTGTTTCTCCAAAAGTGCCTGAGAAATAAGAGATGAGTGAGTCCAGCAATTTTGCAAGACGGTTAAATATTATCCAAGTCTCATAAATGAGGAAGTCAAAGCACAAAATGCTTTACAAGTGAGGTACTTGTCAAGAATCCTCAGCAATGCCACGACAGAACTGAAACTAGGTCCAAGATTCCCATTTTTCATGGAGGAAGTAGCTTGACATAAAAGTTAGTCTCAGGTTTTCCCAAACCTGAAGCATCGTGGATGTCCCTCTAGCTCCCTGCAGACACCATTCAGCTGCTGGTCCAGTTCACATTAAAACAAATGTTCTGGTTAAAGAGTGTGTTTAACTGCCATGGAGGACTGTCTTCCATATTAAACCAGGTCTACCAAAAGCTGAGTTTCAATCACCTCTATGCCTTCTGTTTCTTATTTGCACCTGGAGAAGAGAAAAAACAGAGGAAGTGATAGTCAAACCAGTTTTTGGCTAGTGAATAAGGGCTGGAGTGGAGAGGGAAAATAGCTCAGATTGTCATGGGAGAAAAGTTTTGAAGCTGGTTTGATCCAATGGAAGAAAATAATATTTAAAGGCTATTTGTACAGACAAGAAGAAAGTAACACATATACAGAGATAAATTTATAAAATGGAAAAAAATTTACAAGTATGCCTTTACAATATAGCTGAAAGTCTCCATCATTTTTATCATGCTGACTTGCTTACATTCATGTGGTTTCAGTCTCACAGATGTTCTGGAGGATAGGACATGTAATATGGCTCCATAGTTTTCTAACCACAGAATATCCAAAATACATAACCAGGAAATCACTTGCAGTCTGTGTGGGGTTTGGCAGATGGTATTTCTAAAAATGCAAATATCCAATATGGAGGTAGTGGAGAAGACGGATTTCACAAGGGAACAGTGTAACTCTTTATATGGAGTGTAAACTTTACACAGTATTCCAATATAGAACTGGTGAGTACTGTTAAAAAAGTTTCCAATGAATATTCATTTCAGTTTATAAACATATTCTCTTCAACTGTTTCAATGCCCTCTTTGTGTTTGCTTACTGTGCATGTTCTAGCTATTGCATTTACTGGCAAGAACGTTTGTAGAAACAGCAAATGTTAAGCAAGTATTGAGAATATATATGGGAAATGCATTTTTAATTTGGAAATATAGGTGCCGGCACTAGAAATTTATTCCGAACAGGTATTCTCCTTCATTCAACAGAGGAATGTATGTGATCTGCAAGATCAAAACTAACTTGGGTTGAATTCGAGTTGTTGAATGCTTGCAACCACATACATGATTTTAAATTTTGGTCAGATCGGGTCAGAAAGCAGTGCATTCTCCTGCTCTGGAGCTTGCGTACAACGGAGGGAAATCAGAAAGCAGGATATCGTGAGATATGGGCTGAGCTGTATTCTGATTAGGGTTTAGATACAGTTATGAAAGGGGTACGGAGAAGAAGGGATGTCTCAGCTGAGGGGCAGCCTCCCAGCCAGCCTGCCTAGCCTAGAACCAAGTTTTTTCAGCTACGAGAGCTGCACCGAGCACCCCTCTCTGCTCCAGAGCACAATTTTTTGGGAGAGAGCAGGAAGAAAGCCCATTTCCAACCGCTGGGGCGACGTGCTGTGCCCCTGACAGAGCAAAAGCACCACCTGGGAGACAACGCGGGGTACACTATCCACCATTAGCAGCACAAGGGATCTGCCTCTGAAAAAACCAACCCTTTTTTGTGGTTGGTTGGAAAAAATCTGAGACGAGCAGAACAACTCCCTCTGTTCCTTATAGCTGAAGAAATGTCTACCACTGATTTTCCTTGCCTGACAAGCCATGCAGCTTCTAGTTCTGAGGGCTTTCAAAGCTAAATGGTAAATATGAAATATGAATACATGAAATATATGAAATACGAAATCAATTTGAGCCAAGATTTGCTCACATGGGACTTGAATGACATGAAATCCTTGGTAATGATGGTTCAGGTTTAGATAAGAGTAAGCACAGAAAAGACCAGGCAGATTTTATATGATGGAAGATTTCATTTTAAGTTGCACAGCTGCAGTCACCATCTTAATATGCCATAAAATATATAAATCCAAGTTCTTAACCGATGCAAGCAATTACTGCTCCATCAAGCCGATTTAAAGTGGAGCTGAAACATATCATTCGCCTGGTAATTCTATCATAAACAGACTGTATTCTCTATAGTTAGTATAGACTAGTTGTTTTATAACCCATAAACATATTTACTAGAAAAAATTAGAACACACAGCAGACAAAAATGCATGTCCTCACATAAAATTGTTGCAAAGTTTTACAGAAATGAAAATTTTTCTGTAAGTTTCTTTTCACACATGCCACGGCTTAACTTTATGTACATGTATACACATCTCAAGCACACTAATCTGTAAAATGATTTAATCACCTGATAGCGAGAATGTCAAACTTGATTAAATTCTGCAGCGTTTAGGTCAGGAGTTAAGTGAAATGTCTATTTCTTCTTTTTGTTTTTAGCTCACACTTTTCTAAGGCTTTCCAATTCCTATTTTGTCAAAGAAAAAAAAAATCATAGAGCAGAGAAAAAAGTTATTTGTGTCTGAATTGCTGACTTTAGTAAAGGGTCAGTTTCTTTCCAAGCCGCATCAAGCTCGGACAGCTTTCTGGCAATTTCAGTTCAGCTGCAAACAGCCAAAATCATGTGAGATGATCCAAAAGATTCCTAAAATATTAGATATGCCTGTATATATATTTCAGACTAAATATTTTCATGAACGTAATCACATGAAAGAAAAAAAAATCCTAATGCATATGAAAAACCAGCTTTACGTACTGTAGACTCCACTTACAAATGAATAAGCTACAGAATTGGATTGTCTCCTTCTTAATGGTTTGCCTGGGCTTTCTTCACAGAAGTAGGTTCCAGCTGCAGTGAGGTTACATCCCACATTACATCAGTAGTGTTACCTCACTTTGAAAGTGGTGACCGTCATAACACAGTCTGTTATAATGAGAATCTATCTTCTCTGGTGAGAGGGCCTGATCCATGGCTGCTTAGGTCTCTTAAGCAGAGGTCATGATGCCAATTCATTTGCAGTATGTGCTAATTGTCAGCTTGCACAGAAGTTGTGGCTTGTTCAGAAAGAACAAAATATCAATACAAATTTCTGTGTATCTGTAATTAAAAATTTCCTTTCTAAAATCTTGTCACCGAAACTTGTGTGAATTTTTTCTTTATTTTGCATTCTAACAATTGAACCAAAGACCTATCCTACATTTCTGTACATTAGTAGTAAAATTTTGGTGCAAAGCATCATATTTAATCTTCATTCACTTCATCCATTGTCATAAATAAGTGGATATTTCTATTTACATGAAGAAAATAATTAATTCCTGAACCCGTGATTCCGAGTCACTGTATTTCCAAGGGTTAATTTCCAGTGATGTGCCATTCGGTTTTGCAACAGCAACACCTGAAGAAATTCCTAACTAACTGGATGTGCCCCATGGCCCAGGTTCCTGGATTCCACACTTCCACTGAATTTTTGGGTTAGCGAGATGTGTGAGCTTTCATGGCAATGGACCACTGCTGTGGCTGTGTAACAGCCCCAGACTCCTAAGGACTCTTTCTCCTCTACAGCAGTCAGAAAATAGGCTACTTGACTGAGACACAAAGCCGTAACACCAAATAACAAACCTGAAACACCCTCAGATAAGGTAGGAGTACTGTTATTCTTGGTTTTGAAACGCATTGTCTAAAGGAGGAACAGGCACAAAACCAAAATAATTTGGGGTCGTAGAGCTCCTCCCTGTGAGACAGAATCAGAGATATGAACATCTGTGACGCCAAGCACAGTTTAAAGTTTTCAGCTGTGCCTCACATCACAGAATTGGAACTAAGCTTCTGGTATTTTTTTCCAAGAAATGTTAAAGGAAGAAGGGCTGATCAATGTAAGAAGTTGAATAATCACTACAGGTATGACTCATGTGTTGCTAATGCTGTAAACAAGGGTGGTAAACAGTTACTTATACTCCATCAAACTTGATTCTCATATGACTTACAGTAATTTTACTCCGAAATAACACAGTTGGACTTGTGTCCAGTTTCACTTTTTATACTGCAGCTATAGTGGAATCCGAAAATGGATTTAAATACTTTTTCTCTGAATCCACACAGCCACAATAGAAATCTTTTCCCGTTCACAAAGTGCAAAAAAACCACAACAGCTTTCATTTTAAAATGGACAAAGATCAGCCAAACCCAAACCAGCACCGAAGTCCTGCTCCTCCTGCAGTCAACAGCAAAGCACCTTGTAGGAGCATGATCATACTGCAGATAGGTTTCTCCAAAGTTTTCTCCAGGTTTCTCTGATAGGTTTCTCCAAAAACCATCACCAGAGATCCGTGTACAAGCGACTGTGAAACGGCAGAAGTATGAAGTGCTTAAAAATGTGAGCACTACTTAGAACCAGAATGCCAGAATGCACCACTCTGAGAGATACAAGAACGTACCACATCCTTATTTGCCTCCTGTGGGGGGGTCAGCGTGGATGTGCCTGCCAGGAAGAACACTTGTGGGCTTGCTCTTCTTCCAGTTGCTATCTGAACATTGGTTTGCCTCTGCTTGAAGAATGGTTTGACTGAGCTTTTCCAGCATTACCGGTATTAGACACAAACACTTTCACAGATTCGCACCATTTTGCTGTCACCCCTCTGTAGCAAAAACAGGATGGAAATTTGATTTCCCCCCGATTTGATTTTCCTGTGGTACCAGGATGTGACTGCCTGCAGTCCTGCCCCGACCGCTGGACTGGGCAGGGTCTGGAAGCAGGGTCTGAAATTAAAATCACAGAATCATAGAATGGTTCGAGTTGGAAAGGACCTTCAAGATCATCGAGTTCCAACCCCCTGCCCTGGGCAGGGACACCTCCCACCAGACCAGGTTGCTCCAAGCCCCATCCAGCCTGGCCTTGAACCCCTCCAGGGATGGGGCAGCCACAGCTTCTCTGGGCAACCTCTTCCAGTGCCTCACCACCCTCACAGCAAAGAATTTCTTTCTGGTATCTCATCTAAATCTCCCCTCTTCCAATTTAAAACCATTACCCCTTGTCCTGTCACTGCACTTCCTGACAAAGAGTCCCTCCCCAGCTCTCCTGTAGCTCCCTTCAGGTACTGGAAGGCTGCTATGAGGTCTCCCCGGAGCCTTCTCTTCTCCAGGCTGAACAACCCCAGCTCTCTCAGCCTGTCTTCACAGCAGAGGTGCTCCAGCCCTCTGAGCATCTTCGTGGCCCTCCTCTGGACCCATTCCAACAGGTCCATGTCCTTCCTATGTTAAGGACTCCAGAGCTGGACACAGTGCTCCAAGTTGGGTCTCACGAGTGCAGAGTAGAGGGGCAGAATCACCTCCCTTGCCCTTCTGGCCATGGTTGTTTTGCTGTAGGCCAGGATGGGGTTGGCTTTCTGGGCTGCCAGTGTGCACTGCTGTCTCATGTTGAGCTTGAAATTTGCAAAACCTTGAAAATTGCAGAAACCTTGGCAGTGGAGGTATGCTCTGCTCTGACCAGGAGGCTGAGAGCCAGCTTTCCTGACTGCCACCTTGGTCCTCGCTTCTGCTGAAGTCCCTGGAGCCCTCTCACGATCCCCAGCGTGGTCACCAAATGAGATTGCCTTCCTGCAGCATCGTGCCGGTTTGTCTAAAAATATTCATAAAGCCCTTAGTTATCTCCCTGGCAATAAGCTGGAGAAGAAACATCACACACAGTGCCTCATCATTTTATTTTGCAGTTGTTAAGCTCACCACAGTCTTGTCTTTACCTTGTGTCCAGAAAATGCCAACAAGGTAACTGAACAGCAGAGCTCCCTCTTAGGGATATTTCCAGGCTACCTCCTAGTGGTATTCAATGTGCATTATTCCATGTGGTGCATTTTACCCCAACTTTAACCAGACTGCAGAAAGAAAGGAAAGATTAAGATGGTTTCTCCTGCAAATTTGCATGGGCTTGAAGCAAGGACAGAAAGAGAAAGACCTTGGCGCAGGACTTCTCCCCCAAAATGCCCTCAGGTTTTAGCTTATTTTAGTGGAGCTAGCTAGTGTTGGTTGCAAAACAGAACCCAACCAGATGATTCATGTCTTTCCCCTTCTTGCCTTCCCTTCCCTATAGGGAAAAAATGAAATAAATAAATGAAAAGAAAAAAAGAGATGCATTAATTTCTTGGCCCGGCTGTACCCTGGTTGCTGAGCAGCTCTCTGCTGACTCCCTGGCCATGCTGGAGACAGCAAGCTGCTTCCCCTGGTCTCCAAGCTGCACAGGCAGGACCCTGATGACTTCTCCAAAGGATCCTGCAGCTAATAAACTACTCTCAGAAAGCCTAAGACTGAAACACGTGGCTTTTACCCTTAGATGGAGAGAGCTGAGGCAGTGAGTGAAGACGAGAACCTCAGCAGCACAGTACCTCGCTGCCCCTCTCCCTGACCCCACAGTTTGCAGGGAGATATGAAACCAAGCATTTCCTCGTTTTTCTAATGTTTGTTTGGGGTTCTGTTCTCCCACATCCCAGGAGGTAGGAGTTGGAGGAGGTATTGTGAAAGACTGCAGCCAAAACTCCATCTTGATAACGTTTTTATGGGGACGAAACCACAAAGAGCAACTCAACAGCTGCCAGCAGGGCTGTGTTAGCATGAAAGGGTTGCCAGAAGCAGGCGAGTGATATTCATGCTGAAAATATGATTGATCACTTCATCTTTTTTTTTTTTTTTTTTTCCTGCACCTCTGCCCTGGTCCAAATCCAGGCTGGGCGAGAAGTGACTTTAACTCAGGCTGAGTTCAGTCTTCAGAGGAAGCTGCACTTATTTCCACCAAATCAGCGGTTCCCAGACCAAGCTCAGGGAAAAGCTGGAGGCTCATGGGTGGCATGTTGCCCTGGTCTTTGGTTTAGCTTAAAAAAATAACAGTAGTGGACGTTGGTCATTTTTTGAATTCCATCCAAGAGGCAAGTCAATTCATTTATGCGCGTGCCAGAAAAGGTGAGGTGGTTAACTGGTCGGTCTGTGCTTAGAAAATACAGCAGGCTGCTAATAAAGGTCACTTTACCTTTGTTTCAAGAGGAACCTGAGGATTTTTCCGGACACTGAAAGGGCTAAATCACTGTTCACCTTCAAATATGCCAGCTCACTGTTCATACCTTTCTGAATAACGTTTGTGCTAAGAGAAAGCAGGATTAGGACCACTGAAGCTAAGGATACTAAAATGATGTGCAACCCACATATGCCCTTTGGTTGACATGCTGACTTGTCCTGATCACAGGTACCGTATATAACTTGCATAAAAGTACATTTACGTAATTTACTTAATTTAACATCTGATTTGCATATTCAAAAAATCTACCAAAGAATTTGGCTGTGAGTAAGGCTTTTAGAAAAAAAAAAATTAGTATAGAATCTAGAAAATATATTAAGACCTTTTTCTTAATTCTTTAAGTTCCTTGCTGCTTACAGGAATTAAGTATGGAAACAACATCTGTGTAATATTGTGAAGGATTTCAAAAGGGCTCCTCAAAAAGGGCTGACACAATCTTACTCCTTTTAGAAGAGGATATGAAATGAATTGCTTACTTTGGCTATTACATGCACTCGCTTCCCCCCAGCAGCAGAGCCAAGAACTAGTGGCATGTCTGAGAAATATTTTACGGGGAGCCCTTCAAATATTTTTGACTGTTTGCAATAAGACCTAAGAGAGGTCCCCTCCCATAAACACAACAAAGGAAATTGCTACATTAAAGCCCCACTTAAGTGAATGAATAATAGATTAATAGAATCTTATGATTAATTATTTACATCGTGTCTTTGCATATGACCCTGACAGCTGAAAAGGGTAAATGAGTAAAATACACATAAGAACTTCTAAAAATCATAGACACTTGTTAAACCTTAATTAGTTATACAAAAATGATACTATTATCTAATCTAGTAGGTACTAGACATAAACGTAATTATCCAGCAAGTTTAAAGAATGTCATTTGGCAGTAGGCAAGACCTTCATCAATGAAAATGTAAATGGATGCTGCCCTCTCCACCTTCCTGTGCAGACAGTGAAGAGTTATTAGTCAGAACTGATCATCTGCCTGGAGTCTTGTAACACTGCCCTTGCATAGGTAGGCACCTCCACTTTGGCATATTGTGTTTCCAAAGTTACTAACTAAAGTCTTAATATCAGTATGGAACTTGATTTGAGTTTAGCTCGGCTTTAAAGATCACCTTAACGATACTTTCAGAACTTGCCTGTGCCTAATTACATTTATTTTTGTATCGACTCTAAGGTTCCTCATGTGTGAACACAGAAAAGTAGTATCTTCCTTCTACTTTCCAGAAACATTCCAACTGATTTTAGGTGAAGACTTCACCTAAAAATGAAGGTGATTTTTTCAACTGAAAGACCGCAGACTGATGTGGGATGAAGCTATATGTTACATGAAGCTTCTTCCTTCCGTAGGGAAGCTAACCATGAAGTTCCCATTGACTTGCAATTAGAATAACAGAGCAAAGCGCTCTCTTATAATAAAAGGTAGTTGCAAATGCTATGTATCTATCTGAGATAGGATTACAAAAAAAAAAAAACAAGGTATGTCTCTCTACTTCCCCACTTCAGGTATGCCCATCTACATCACTTGATGCTTTCATAGCTCCTTCAATACAAATGAGCCTTGCTGCACCAATGACTTACCAAGAGGTCATGTCCCAGCAATAAATACGAAGTAAATACAGGTATTTTAGAGCAGAGAGTCTTGCAAAGGGGACACCAGTATCCTATGGACTCAGACATAAGAGCAGCTTTTGTGAGTGGCCATGTACAACATCACTTTGCTAGTTAACTACTTATTAACACATATTCTACTTCTCAGAAAATTGCCATAAAGGCAGCTCAACCTTGGACACTGTTGCACTTGGACTTTGGACCAAGCTGTCCAATACAATTCTTTAAAAATCTGTTTTTCTGCAAATGGGCGAAAATAACCAGAGTTGTGCTGTAAAAATACAAATTCGAGATTTATAGGCATTTTGACCAGGTGTACTTGAAACACTCTAGTCTCCACTCTGCAGAGATTTTTTTGTCCCACACAGGAGAGGGAAAGGAAGACATGGAGCAGGAATAAGAAAGGTTTCTTTTCCAGGATATGCATGGCTCTGCACCTCTGCTCCTCTCTCATCGACCAGCCCCTACCTAACACCACTCAATGCCTCATTCAGCCTGGAAGAACCACGGTGGTGAAGCTCCCCACGGCCCATGAGACAAGGTTGCTGTACCCTGGTGCTCCATGCATCACCTTTGGGACCTGGAGCTGGAGCCTGGCTCACCCTTAACTTGCCAAGTTTGGCAGGGTTAGTGGAGTTGACTCAAAAGATTATTTGTCACAGGAATATTTCCATACGCCGAGCCAGAATCCAACAATGCTCTTTCAAAATAATGCTGTCTAGTAAAATCAACCAGCTGAAAGGCATTTTGCACATATCAAAAATGTAAATAGAATGGACAGTTGGCTGGTTACTAAGCATTTGTGTGAGTATGTAGTCACCGGGCAAATCTAAAACACACATGTAGTTTAGAAAATAAAACAGATGCATGCAAAAACGGATTGTGTTAAAATAGCTATTCTGTACGGCTATGGTGATATTGTTTTACCGTGTAACAGGAACAGATTAGGAAATAGAAGGTGCCTGTATTCTCATAATGGTGTATTAAGGCTCTGTGCTTACTCTCATGCATTTCTTATTCATAGGAAGAGTCCCCACTGAAGCTAGCAAGACTAAGTCCTCCAGGATCAAGCCCTTAATTTGTGCATTAACAGAGTACTTTAGCCTCCAGTATATTTAATCTTCTGTATCTAAAAAATTCCCAATAGCATCACAAATACTTTATGAAAAATAAATATTTAGAGAAGATAATGTATATTAATGTAGAAGCTATTTAACATTGATTCTCTCTTTCCATTACAACTCATCTAATGCCATGGGCTGATTAGATCAGCCCGCATACACGTCAACAAGGCTTGCAATCATCTAATTTATCCTCAGGCCACTAAATTCTAAAAATGTAACATTTGGGAATTATTAAATTTAAATAAAATGCTTTCAATTTTCCATTCAACATTCGACCCTTCATTTCAAAAGATTAAAGCAGCCTGAATCCTAAAGAAAAACCAAAACAGAAGAGCACCAGCAGTATGATCAGAGGACTATTTCTTCACTTGCACCAAGGACTTCAGAAGGAAGTAGCCAAATCACACAGAATCACAGAATCTTCAAGGTTGGAATCGTCAGGAAAACAGGGAAGGATGGCAGCTGTGCCTTTTATCTGCTGAGCCTTTTAAGGGTACGGTCCCACACTGCCACAAGCTGCATCCATAGTGTGATGCCTGCCCAGACATATGATTGAGTCAGAATGACTTTTCTATCAGCAGCATGGGAAAGATTGGCCAAAGCAACATTTAGGCCCTGAATTGGCCCACTTTGCAATGGTCTCCTTCTGAGAGAGCAGACCTGCGCACGGGAGGTCAAGAGGACCACCATATGCCAGCCGGGCCTCAGCAGTGAAAGCTGTCACATCATTCAAGAGATGCTCAACGTCTTGCCAGGAGATGCTCAACACTTTGCCAGGAGTTGCTCAACATCTTGCCAGGAGATGCTCAACACTTTGCCAGGAGTTGCTCAATGCCTTGCCAGGAGATGCTCAACGTCTTGCTGGGAGATGCTCAACGCCTTGTCGGGAGATGCTCAACGTCTTGCTGGGAGATGCTCAACGCCTTGCCAGGAGATTGTGGTGCCCCCCTGGTACTCATAGCTGCTGGCAGCTTCTGCAAATGGAGAGTCCCAGGAACGGTTGCAGGCTGGAGGTGGCCGACCTACACCCTCTCCTCGCCGCTGTTCAAGCCAAGTTGGGCGAGACTGTAAACTGGTGTCACTCCCCCAAAAATGACGATGCCTTTGGTTGCAAAGAAGAGGAAGTGAAAGGTTGTGCAATGTGGAAAACCCTTGGCAGGGGCCCTGAGGCAAAATGTCTTGGAGCCAGAAGTCCGGACAGAAAAGCCAAAGAAGCCTTTGAGCCCAGAAAAGGCTTAGATGGATTTACTGGGTTCAGAGAAAAGCCGTCCAGAAACAAAGAAACAAATGTAGTGTCTTGGTCTCTTCAGCTCACTGCTGCTCAAGAGCGAAGAAATATGAGTTACAATGAACTGGGAAAGGATTTTTCTGGGATTCAGGCTTATTTTATGTTGTCCAATAAAGCAGGGATAGCCCTATAGATTTCTGTATATTGACGGGAAGCCGAGAAAGGGAAAATGGGGCAGTGGCCACACTGTTTCAGCCACCAGTTGCAGGCTGGTGCTGGAGAAATAGTTGTTTCAGATTGCTTTGCCAGTGGCCATTTTCTGACATGCAGCATTCGGGTGAAGGCTGCTTGTACCGTGGTCGTATTATTCAGGAACCACAGAACTACCCAAATCCTGATTACGGCTGCAGCACTGCATGTGCTGATGGATGCAATATGAATAGTTTTTCTGTTTCTCTTATAATCTCTGTGTTTCTTGAGTATCAATAAAATGCCCATGATCTTCTTAAAAGATTCACCTTTTTAATGAGTGCTTGAATGCACGCATCCTCTTTGTTTATGTCTGTATTTAACTTCCACCTTTTTAATACTTTTTAATAAGATAAGTCTGCTTATCTGTAGGAGACACCTTCATAACCTAATGTGGATAATATTGACGTCTAAGGATGAATGGAAATTTTGTTATTCAAAAGTAGGTACTGAGACCATGCATTCCTGCTAGTGTAAACGTTTATTTGTTGGAAGAACAGCATAATATAGGCCTTCATATAGGCCTAAATATCAGGTGAAGATAGGAAAAGATTAATAAAGAAAGGCTTGCCATTAATTTACCAGAAAGTGTCATAAACAGAGCTTTGAAAAATAGCAGAAGTTGCTCTGTGGCTCTCAGTACCGGATCTCCCATAAAATTTTCATTTGCTCCTCTGGAGTCTTTTCTTTCTTTGTTTGGCTTTTCCCTCCACAAAATACATGGCCTCATCATTTCTGCTGCACTTCTACATCAGCCCAAACATTTCACTGGTGTAAAAAGCTGTTTGTGTGATACCTTTGGATATCTTCTTTTTTTTTTTTTTTTTTTCTTTCCCTCTTTGGGCTATTGCTCTTTTAAAGCGTGGGCAGAGACCTTGTTTTGGAAGAAAGGCACGTCCACACATCTTTGCATATTCAAGGCCACGTTTGTTGACAGCAATTCGCTGACACGCTGCGTGGCCACGTGCTCCTTTCTTCATTTTCAACCATATTTAACGCGTTTCTATAAGAATGAGTATCTGGACCATGAACTCTCCTTTATCAAAGTATATATTTGTAGGCTGCGATATCTCTGGGTACACAGATACCCGATTAGGTAACGTGTTTGCATTGGGGCTATTTGTGTAGCTGTTGAGCAGCAAGAGTCACTGAAGCCCCGTAACAGGGTGCCAAATTTGCTGAAGTCTGAGAACCATTTACGGCCCCAGATAGCGACGCTGCGCTTCCCGCCTGTGTGCAGAGCAGATAAATAAGTTATTGTGGTGTTCTCCCTCACCAGCCAAACAGAAATCATTTTGCCATTACATGGCTTTAGCAACAGGGTATACGCATCAGTACTGGCTTACTAACCTAAATGACAACGATGAATAACTCTGGAGTCTGATTCTCCTCTGCTTTTCCTCTAGTCCGTGTACTTTGATCGAAAAAAAAATGGATATAAAATGGTTCATACTCACTCTGCACATAATAGACGAAGTCACATGTATGTAGCAGGGCAAATATATAACTCTGGAAGCACCTCTGTCTTCACCTGTGTGATTGACACACAACAAATGCTGCCTTTGAAGACCTTGAATAATTTTTTTCTGCTTAAAATTTTTCCTTATATCCAAAAATTTCAAAATAGCTTTTGACTTCTTCACTGAAGAAAATATTTCCATTAACTTTTTTTTTTTTTTTTTGACCAAGGATAATCAACAATGTAGGAAAAAAGCATTTCAGCAAAGGTATTTTCTCTCATGCCACGCTCCTCATGGACTTTCCCGGTTCCTACACCTCAAAGGAGTAATTAGTTGCTAAAAAATGTGTTTCATTTTGGCTGGGAGAAGACAGAGCATGTTTTTAATTAAGGAAGTGCTATTAAAATAAACATTTCTAGGAAAATGTGCACAGGGTAATATATAACATAATTAGAAAAATACATTTTTTTTTTTTCAAAAATGGTTGACTGAAAAGTTGTCAGCCAACTCCAATATCAGCTCTATCTTCCATTGCAAGTGATCTCTTTTTGTCCTCATTCTCCACTCCAGTATACTCACTTCTTTGGTTCTTTTTTTTTTCCTCAAAATGCAGTTTTTGCTACTTCACCTTCTATCTTAATTGTCTCTAAATTTGCATCCAGAAAAAGTATGGATAATTTTCTTTTGATCAATACATGTCTGCCAGCATGGAGTCTTGCCTCCAACACTTTGGTGGTCACATCCTTTTTGTGTCCCATCCTTCTCTCTCCGCTCTGATTCTACTGCACCTGTTACCGCTCTTTCCACATGTACTGAAATTTCAAGGTTTTGGTGAAATGTGAGTCCTGCCTCATATGTTTACATCCGCCAAGTTTTCAGCCCAAAATCTCTACACTCATCTGCACTACTTTAAAATCAGTGGCATGCTGATGGCTTCCTTAACGGCTTCAGCTTCATGTTGATTTATTTTCTGAAGTCTGAACCCCCCATCAATGATTAGACGTTCGAGTTTACAGAAATATTATAATTTGTGCAAATCTTGTATTAGCAGGGCCTGGGGGAACCTAATGACCACCCAGCAAACTGTGTGCCTCCTCCTGTAAAATGCAATTGAACTGTAACTCCTTTCTCTTGCGCTGTCTCATTAACTTCAAAATATTGCTTCAGCCCCTCTATCCGTGTTGGCCAGGTCTCGCTATAAAAGGCTATCAAAAAGCATCATTTTTTTCCAATATTTCCTGGCATGCCGTCAGCAGAGCTAAGCAAGCCACGTTATTCAAACCACATGGTGAATGCTGCTCAGGTGGAAACGGCAGGCAAACTGGCGGGTCGTGCCACACCAGAACAAAGTGTGAATGGTAGGGCTCCCCCCCCTCAAAGGAGAAAAGGCACGAGTCTTTATTATTGCAGGCAGTACACCTGGCAACGTTTTGCTTCTGAAGTAGCCATACAATGATTCTGTGACTAATATCAGGGTTGGCTTGTTTGCTAATAATAGCCATCATTGAATAATAACACCACTTCAGAGAAAGCAGCACAAATCTGGATATTAGCCTTAAGCTATTTGGACCTGTGATGACTTGAAATTAATGAGCCTCTCACTATTAATACATTATGAAGACTGTCTATAAATGTCTTTTACTTTTTCACTCCCTATATAGAGCTGCATTTCAATTATCAACTTGCATCCTCTTCTGTTACACCATACAACTATACTGTTATTTTTATCTTTTTTTTTTTATTCAATTGAAAGCTGAATAAGGACACGGATAAACCTGTTTATAGTAAGTTCTAGCACATTCACAAGTCATTTTTAAATATGCCTTGGTACATAGGAGGAAACAATGGTCACGCAGGAGATCTGTTGCTCTAACACCACCCTGCGTTAGGTACCTTGTGGTACCATCTACCACAATTCCAAACGCCCAAGTGAGGCACCAAACCTGTGGTGCCTACAAATGTGATTTACAGAAACCAGATCAGGACGGGTGTCGTTGCTCGTTTAGCACATGAGACAAAGTAAGAGAATCTCAGAATCACACAGAATCACAGAATGATATAGGGTTGGAAGGGACCTCTGGAGATCATCTAGTCCAACTCCCTGCCAGAGCAGGGCCACCCAGAGCAGGTTGCACAGGAACATGTCCAGGTGGGTTTGGAATGTCTCCAGAGAAGGAGACTCCACCACCTCCCTGGGCAGCCTCTTCCAGGGCTCTGCCACCCTCAAAGGAAGGAAGTTCTTCCTCATGTTTAGGTGGAACTTGTTATATTCAAGTTTGTGCCCATTTCCTCTTGTCCTTTCCCTGGGCACTACTGAAAAAAAGACCAGCCACGTCCTCTTGACACCCTACTTCAAGCATTTATAAGCATTGATCAGATCCCTCCTCAGTCTTTTCTTCTCTAGACTAAAAAGACCCAAGTCCCTCAACCTTTCCTTGTAAGGGAGATGCTCCAGGCCCGTCATCATCTTTGTAGCCCTCTGCTGTCCCCTCTCCAGCATTTCCCTCTCCTTCTGGAAGTGGTGAGCCCAGAACTGGACCCAGTGCTCCAGATGGGGCCTCCCCAGGGCAGAGCAGAGGGGCAGGATGACCTCTCTCAACCTGCTGGTCACACTTTACCTGATGCACCCCAGGATGCCATTGGCCTTCTTGGCCACAAGGGCATATTGTTGGCTCAAACGATTATGTGAATTTTGTTGTTGGTTTGAACATAAACTCTGGAAGAAGCCTTAAATTGAATGAAATGGCATGCTTAAAGAAGTGTTAATACAGCAACTAAGCAGGGTGATCGGAAGCTTATAGAATTGGCATGTGTTCACATTTTGTTTTTATTTTATAGCTAAGCAGAAACAAGACGTACCATTTCCTCTAAAGTGTGGTTAAGAGTGACCGTAAAAATGGCGCTAGACTGCCTAATGTTTACATTTCATTTACTTCCAGGTGGAATTTTCTTTCCCCTTCTCTCTCTGAACCGTCAACTCAGCAAGCACAAGCTGGCCTGTCTGAGAACTGGGCATCCCCATGTCTGATCTGGCCAGTAATAAAAGCGATGTTGTACATCCCTAACCCCTGCCATGCTGCAGTTCGCATGGCAGTTGTGGATAAAGGTGAGCATTTAATGAATGACTTGTATATGCAAATTTTGCTTTGTGCAGACAAAAGAGATGGTCAACTATACAAGTAAACACATGTATGCAAATCCTCCTCATGCAGCAAAATGCCTTTGGGTTTGTCAGCAGTTTGCAGAATACAACAAAAAATACCTGGGGGTGTTGGTGGACAGCCGGCTGAACAGGAGCCAGCAGTGGGCCCAGGTGGCCAAGGAGGCCACCAGCATCCTGGCCTGTGTCAGGAACAGCGTGGGGAGTAGGACTCGGGAGGTGATGGTCCCCCTGGACTGGGCACTGGTGAGGCCCCACCTCGAGGGCTGTGTCCAGTTTTGGGCCCCTTCCCAGAAAAAAGACATTGAGGAGCTGGAGCGGGTCCAGAGAAGGGCAACGGAGCTGGTGAGGGGTCTGGAGAGTAAGTCTTGTGAGGAGAGGCTGAGGGAGCTGGGGGTGTTCAGCCTGGAGAAAAGGAGGCTGAGGGGAGACCTTCTCGCTCCCTACAACTCCCTGAAAGGAGGGTGTAGAGAGGTGGGGGTCGGTCTCTTCTCCCAAGTCACAGGAGATAGGACAAGAGGAAATGGCCTCAAGTTGCCCCAGGGGAGGTTCAGGCTGGAGATTAGGAAAAATGTTTACACGGAAAGGGTTATTAAGCCTTGGAATGGGCTGCCCAGGGAAGGGGTTGAGGCCCCATCCCTGGAGGTGTTCAAAAGATGGGTTGACATAGTGCTTAAAGACATGGCTTAGTAATGTGGTGGGGTTTTTTGTATGGTTTTCTTCTGTGTTTTTTTATCAGAGTAAGGTTGATGGTTGGACTAGATGATCTTAAAGATCCTTTCCAACCTAGACAATTCTATGATTCTATGAAAAAAAGACAATCCTGCCTGTTGTTTGCACTAAATATCTCCGGAAGGCAATGTGATGACTTCCCTCATTTATTTCCAGCTCAAGGCTCAGCCTGCCCCTAGCATATAAATCCCCATACACAGAAACTGTACAGGGAGGAGTTTCCAGGAACTAGTTTATTCTCTGTGTTGCCTGATATTCTGCCAGGTGACGCAGGCAGGGAGGGGAGGGATTCACAAAAACTTGACGAGTAAGTGAGGCTAGTCTACCCCGCTCCCTCTGCAATCACCCAAAAGATAGGTAGCCTCCCAAGCGAGCTTCAGCATCTTCCCATGAGAGATCCTGGAGATCCTGGATGGCCTCTTGGGTCTCTGGCAGGGTCCCTGGTCCCCGTAGGGTGGGTAAGTCAGCTGGCTGGGAGCCTGGGAGCCCAGGGTGTCCCCACTGGGCACAGCCAGAGCCCTCTGGTTCCCTCCTGCCTCTGTGGTCCCCATCCACAAACAAAGAGGGGGGCCCAAACAACAGCACCCCCTCAGTTTGTGGTGGTCTACAGGGCAGACAGAGACTTTAACGTTTGAGCCGGGTTTGCCTTTGAAAATGTACCCATTGCACATGAAGAGAATATGTTCTCGAAGTTGCCTGAAAGAGTCAAGAGTCATTAAAATATGTAAATGGTAAAATTGTACAGGGATAATAGTCTGATTACCATTTCAGCGACAGATGTTCTAACACAGAACCAGATTTTCAAAGGAGATCCGGGTTAAATTTCCAAGTATTCAACCCCACATCTGGAGTTGAATTTTCAGATGAGCTCACCTCTCACTGAGGCACTAAGTGGGCAATTCTCTGTAAAGACTTCGGCGTGTAGTTCCCAGCGTGGTTTCAGTCAGTTGGTTGCAAAAGAAAAGTTGCCAGCAGCTGAACTTGTTTGAAAATCTGGCCCTACCTGTCAGTGCTGAACGCCTGTGGAAATCCAGCTTCTCACATCTACCTGAGCCCCCCAGACACAGAATGTCCCACACACCTTCTCCTGAGAGGTTTGCCAGGGACCTTGGTACAGCAGAGTGGATTCCCTTGCCCCACGAAGGGCATTCAGCGATGGCCTGGTGTACTCCACACTGTGTCACTAATTATCTACCTTTAAAAGATTTTGAAATAGTTTTCTAATCTCTCTCCCATCCCACGTCTTAATTAGCTCCTACTTCCTCGTCATTGACTCCGACTGTAAGAATCAACTTAAAAGCAAAGATAGTCAAATTTCAAACTGCTTCCTCCAGCAGCTTGACATGAAGACTTGCAATAATGTCACATTTTACTGTACCTATCAAGATGATCCATCAGTGGATATCAGGGGAAGTCAAAGAAATGGGTAAAACGGTAAAAGCCACACTGAAACCAAAGGCAGGCTTCCAAACATTGGCATGATGCACATTAGGTGCCAGGATCTGATCTTGGTGGCAGCAGCTCAGTGCTGGAACTGCTGTCAAAGTCACGGGAAACCAAGTGTGACTGGGGAGCTGGCTTTCTATATGCATGTGCATATTGTCCAAAATGCGAAAGAACCTCCCAGGCAACCTCCATCTGTCTCCTCGCAGAGTTTCAAGTGAAAAAGGAGCTCGTAATGACAGCTAACTTTGCACCCTCTCACTTGGGCACCGCGCTGCATCTGCACGTGGGGCACCTCCGTTCTGCTGAAGCTACTGCCGAGGGAACACGGCACGACTTAGCTGAGCTGCTGTTGAGCACCTTTGCAAAATACCACTAAAACGCACGGCATGAAGCTACGACAGCTTAGACACCTCTGAGAATAAACATTGTCCCTGTGTGGGAGATGTGGCAAAGGAAGGGCATGGAGAAGTTGGGGTGAAGCTCCTGGCAGCCACCAGCCCCTGGGAGAGCCCGGCACAGCCACCTGCACCATCAGCTCCCACGGTGGAATTGCCACCTACAGAAAAAAATAAAGAATTTATGTGCATTTCTGCTATTAAAAATAGGCATCTTTATCAATCTATGTAAATTGCTTTAGGAGGGGGAAACATGTTCAAGTATGATGACTCATTTTTGCATTCACATCTAAGAGTATACAACTAATAGCAGGAGCACAGAAGCCGTTCTTGCACATTTGGTTATTATGTGTTCAGATTCTAGAGTGTACCAAACACTTTCATAATCACTTACTGTCTGATTTGGGTTTCCTTATTAGTGGGAGGCAAAACTCGCCTGCTCCACTCGCTCAGGGCCTTGTCTTGCACCAGTTGCCTTCCCAGTTCACTCACAAGTGTTAAACTGGTATTCTGGGGGCAGGCAATTCCCCTGCCCTTCAGCTGCTAAGGCTTTTTTT
The DNA here is from genome assembly GCA_003697955.1 of Calidris pygmaea. Taxonomy (NCBI): domain Eukaryota; kingdom Metazoa; phylum Chordata; class Aves; order Charadriiformes; family Scolopacidae; genus Calidris; species Calidris pygmaea. Next base: position 72,631 of record QJSC01016840.1, on the reverse strand, counting down.
CTTTTTCTTTTTCTTTTTCTTTTTCTTTTTCTTTTTCTTTTTCTTTTTCTTTTTCTTTTTCTTTTTCTTTTTCTTTTTCTTTTTCTTTTTNCTTTTCCTTTTCCTTTTCCTTTTCCTTTTCCTTTTCCTTTTCCTTTTCCTTTTCCTTTTCCTTTTCCTTTTCCTTTTCCTTTTTCTTTTCCTTTTTTCTTTTCCTTTTTTCTTTTCCTTTTTTCTTTTTTCTTTTTAATTTCTTTGTAATTTAAGCATCTCCCAGCAACTCATTTGAGTTCAAATGTTGAACTCAAAGCGATATGTCAATGGGGAAAAAACGTATTTGGCAGGCACCCCCACCAAGCTCTCTGCATTTTGTCACTACCAGTCGCTACTGGTTGCCTCATTTTAAAAGGGAGGCATGCGTGTTTTCTACAAGGAAATCAACAAGCTTTATTACTGCAGGATTATGACAGTCCTTGCTCACTGTTGGTGGAAGGTTTGTTAATATCAAATTTCATGAATTTTTAGCACCCAAGATTGTCTATCAAGAAGTTTCATGTTAGGAGGATTTCATTTTGAAAGTCTGTTCTCATAACCCTTTATTACACTGTGGTAGCAGAAGAAAATGATTTTTTGTAAACATTGTCTAGAACTAATGGCGAGATACTTGGCGGTGGGGAGAGATGGCTAGTACCTGATGGCTAACATCTGCATAATGTTGATAGATACAGTAAAATGTGGCATTATTGCAAGTCTTCATGTCAAGCTGCTGGAGGAAGCAGTTTGAAATTTGACTATCTTAGCTTAAGTTGATTCTTACAGTCGGAGTCAATGACAAGGAAGTAGGAGCTAATTAAGATGTGGGATGGGAGAGAGATTAGAAAATTATTTCAAAATCTTATAAAGGTAGATAATTAGTGACACAGTGCCTAATTGCCGGAATACCAATGAGTATCTTTTCCTCTCTTCCTAACTAAATGCAAACATTTCTTGTTTTGGTAATAATTACTAGCTGTCTTTTGTCGCTCTTATTTTTACATGCGAACAACTATTTCTATTAAAAGCTAAATCAAAGCAAGAATATGTCTTTATCAGTTCTAAGTATGGTAAGGTTAATAACCACTCTTACCTGCTGTGATTTTCATGCTCTACATTTAGCTACTGAGAATGGTCCATCCCCGGAGTTCAGAGACCTTCTATTTTGGTTAAAAGTTTTGCTATGTTAGTGCATTTCCCAGCGTTGTGAAAGGCCGTGGTGGAAGCAAGTAAATAAAAAATAAATATTTCAAGTAGCTAGAGACACTCCTAAAGGAGTCTGTGCATTGATTTCAGATTTTAGCTTTAATAATCATTAATGGCTTGATGACTGTGGACTGATGTTCTGTCTTAACTAGCAGCACATTTTTCCTGTAGCCTTTCCAGACTCACGGAATTCATTCAACTTTATTTAGCCATCCATCAGGAAGCCCAGACGAATGTTGCTGTTACGTTTTAAAGTTGTTTCTGAAGATTAAACATGCAAAATAACTCTAATCTACGTTGCTTCTCGAGTAGAAATCGCCATACTTCAGGTAAAACGGCTCCGCTGGGAGCCTGACAAGCGTTGGTCACTTGTGAATCTACTCAGCGACGACTCAGCACGGTTAACAAGTCCCCATAAAACACGTTGTTTGTGGCTGAGGCTGCTGTCAAATCTCATGACGCTTTTCCACTTTGTCCAAGCCATAAGAGAAAAATTTGATGGCTCCGTGTCAGGCTCATTCAGGGAAAACTCACTGGGCATGACGGTAATCCGAGGAGGCACTGTTCCGTCAGCAAGATGCTTTCTTCAAAGCACACCTTTAGGTGGAGTTTACCGGATGCCACAGCGTAATCAGTTGGTCCCCATCGAGGCAGCTGGTGGCCACGCTTCTGCAGCTGGGGCATCTCCCTCTGGAAGCGCTCAGCGCTGATGTGCAGGAGGTGACCCCAAAAGAAATCACTTTTTTTTTTTTTTCCCTACCTATGAGAAGGCCCCACCACACGTACGATCCTCAGTTATCAGCGTCTGCTTGCACTTTTTTCTCAGATGCTGATACGGATGCTTCACAGAGCCCTGGAAATGAGGTCAATCTACCGGGAATGTCAGAAAGAGGGAAAAACCTGGGGTCGCACCATGACGTGTTTGGGTCAAAAGTGTGAATTTCCACACGTGCCGCTGCCGGGACATGTTCTGACCATCACAGGACATGTTCTACCACCATAGCAGAAACAAGCCCCAGGATGAAGGCAGCGTCCTGGGTTCAGAGAGGAGAGGAAACAGCTTGCCACCCACACCAGGCCTCACACCAGAGGGTCACCAGCACTGTCTGTGCCGGTTTTATCATATTTCTTTTATCTGGGGCCTACCACCAAGAGGTAAATGGTGGAGGGCAGTCCCATGCTGGCAGAGTGGTTCCTGAGCACGGAGATGGGTGGGACTGGAGACCTCCTCTTTCCTGGTCCCAGCTCTGTCCTCCAGGTGCTGTGCTGCATGCCTCCCTTCCTCCCCTGCTCGTGTTCACCAGCCATAAAATATGGATAGGGCCTATTTAGCTCTTAGTCATGTTGTGAGCATGATTTTACGAGCGTGTTACAGTGCTTTGAAAACCGAAGCACTCTCTGAATTACTGCTTTAATGCCGTGCACTAAAGATCAACGACATCGATGAACCTGGTTGCCTTGCCATTAAAGGTCGTGCCGTTTGGCCAGCGCACCGCTCGGAACACACCTTGGAGAGCTGTGGGCTCTCCCCTCTTTCACGCCATCACCGGGGCCAGAGGCTTACCCGTATTTGCTGAATCATCCGCTGGAGCTGCATAATCAATGTATTTGCTCTAGGTACTATTTCCAGGGAAAATAACTGCCCATGAGGCCACACCTCACACTTCCAGCGAGATAAGCGGTTAACCATTGTCTTAGCTAAAGATTGGCACCAAGCTGATAAAGCCACTCAGTTAACTGAGCAGGAACTTCATTAACACCCTGCATGCCAATCAACTAGGGGAACTTTACAAGCCCACCAGAAACTAAGACCACCCGAAATGAAGCGCAGGCCTCTCCTGATGTTCCTCAGCATTTGCTCAGTAGATCCCCCACTGTTAGCGCGCACACCGTGCCAGCTTTAAAGCATTACCCATGCATTTTTCAGCTAGCTTTCTTGAAGCACCTGCAACCAAACCTTCACCATGTTTATCCCTTCAGGCTCCCCAGACACCCAGCCTTCTGGGGGAAAAAGCCCCGTCCTCTGGTCCATGTGAACACACTTTCTTACCTTGCTTCTCGTCTCCTCTTTTTCTTCTTTACAGCAAGGAAAACACAGGTCAGCCCCAACATGGATGGAGTGCCATGGTGGACAAGGGCATGGTTTGAGTCACCATCCCTGAATGTTGAGTCACCATCCCTGAATGTGTTTAAGAGCCGTTTAGATGTGGTGTTGGGGGATATGGTGTAGGGGAGAACTTTGTAGGGTTGATGGTTGGACTTGATGACCCCAAGGGTCTTTTCCAACCTGAATGATTCTATGATTCTATCCCCACCCAGTAGAGTTGTGCAAGTCCTCGAGATTACTCTCGCTGTGCCCAAAATGAAAATGTGGCACTTTTGGTTTTGTTCCACCCAGCAGCCTGCTTGCTGTTATCACTGGTGGGATGGAGACACTGCTGCACGAAGAGCCTTGTGAAAACTCATTTTCTCCCCAATCCTGCCCTGCCCGGGCAACTCTGCTTGCACAGCCACCAGGTCCCCTGCCTGGTCATCACTGGGTACCCGTGCCGCAGGTCCCCTGTTCCTGCCAGCCCACCCATGCCCCTCTTCACCCACCCCCTCGGCCAGCCGCCCAACAGCAGATCAGCTAAACCTGGGACTGGGCAGTTTGGAGTCCTAGAGCTGACCCAGCCATCACTGTCAGGCTTGTTTGCCATCTTCTTGGAATACCATGGGCTGAGTGGATGTAACAGCTTCTCTGCCACAGGAGTTGTATTTTCGTGTCAGGAGTGAGACACATTGCCAGGATAACATAAAAAAGAGGAGAGGAGAGGAGAGGAGAGGAGAGGAGAGGAGA